>OX422209.1:354543916-354631416 GCA_949130495.1 Sambucus nigra
TATTCCTGGGAACGCCTAGACGCTCGTTCCCCAACCCTTCCCGGAGGAGGGGGAGGGGGGCTAGGAACATCAACCTCCTTTATATAACATCTTAACGAAAATTCCAAAGTGGTAGAAGTAGACATCAACTGCGATAAGTTCGAAAAATTTCCTTGCACTCGAAAGATCGCCCTACGTCTACTTGGTCGTTTAGGCATCACGTGAGGTTTTATGCCTGTTTTTTAGGCATTACCTCGATGACATTGTCTTGGTTCACTGGTATCGGAGAGCATCACAAGGAAGATGTTTCCTTGTTGTTGGGCATCATGTGAGGTTTTTCGCCTGTTTTTCGGCATCACCCGACCGAAATTGCCTTGGTTTTAGGCACGACCTGACCGACTTTGCCTACATTTTTTGGGAGTCACCTGGACGTGCGTGGGAATAGATCGACCAAGTTGCTGGGTCGCTTAGGCATCACCTTTAAGGCATTGCATTGGTGCTAGGCATCACGTGGAAGATGTTACCTTATCGTATCGGGACTTTTGTGTGTGCCAACCTGCATCTTGGGTTGGGCATTATTATTTTCTATTTTCTTTATGTTATTTGACTAAGTACATATACAACATGGTCTATTTGGACAAAATCAACACATATATAACATAGTTTATTAAAAACACAAATATCAACAACAGAAAACCCATATGAATCCTGCCATAATACAAAGAAACTAAGAACATGCAAAAATTATATGGACACGTAAATGATAAAGTAATTGCAAATAACAGTAATAGGTCACAGAAACAAACTCATTATTCACATCCACAATACTTATAAACATTCAGATTTTGTGATCCACTCTGTTCTTTGCCTCGGAGTTAAACCACCTCTACAGAATCATGTAGAAGGTGTGACGTGTGTGGAGGACAACATCATCCAATTTCCTCTTAGGATCTTTGTGGTGTACATTGGCTCTCCATTTACTTTGGTATGAGATTTCATGAAGAATGGGAGAAAGTAGGGTCTGGATCGATCCAGATGGGTTGCAGATTGATCTGGTAAGTGTTACAGGATGGCCAATGTTGAGGGATTGAGAAAAAAAATGGGTGTTGCATTTATTAGCAGTGAGAGCCAAAGAGGCGTCATAATAGAGGGAAGAAATGATGTGTCAGGAGGGATGAACGAAGTAACTGGGGAAGACGAAGAGAATGAGAGAGAAGAATAATTAAATATACAGAGAACCGTGGAGACTAAATTGAGAAGAGAGAGTTTGTTTGAGAAGGTGAAAACGTATTAGGGAGCCAAAGATGGAAAATCCCTCATGTTTAACTAATAACTTGCTTTAAATTAAGATGCCATGTGTCACTCTCATACGTTTTGGTGCTAATGCAGGCAACAATTTTATATAGTTACATAGATTTAAGGGTGAATGTTCGAATTTAAATTTTTGGATGGGTCACTTGCTCACCTCAATTCCTAATGCCACCCAGCACAGGTTTCCGTTTACCGTGTGAGTTTGGCACACGGTCTGTCTTTACTAGCCCCACATCCTTCAATCCATTTCCCCCGTGAGATTTGCTACAGATTCTATTATATATGTGTACGTAAATTCATAAATTTATGCTATTTGATAATTTTTTAAGGGTGCGTTTTATTATGAAGTCAGGAAAATGATTGGAAAATAGTTTATTTTTATGGATGTTTAAAAAAAGATTTAAAAGAATAGATGAGTAGCTTGGTGAGATGGTCTCTTTTTTCCAATTCTTGCCATCCCCCAAATAACTGAATTCCATGGCTACCTTACTATCTCCATCAAATCACACATCTCTACCCCTTTACGAACCTTTTAGTAAAAAATGACCTTGTTTCGATATTTTTCCAATTTTGTAATTAAACCTTTAATGCTGAAAAAAGAACGAAATAACAAATATTTTCCTATAGATGACAGCTTTGGTTACTGCTTGATATCTACTGATTCTGTTACATGCATTGTTTTGATTTCAGCGAAACTTACCGATATTTCGATCTACCATTCTGTTTGCCAGGTTTTCATCTTCACTTTTATATTGCCTTGTAATTGTTGGCATTATTGGTTTCATTTTTTCAACAATTACATTTATTTTGAAGGAAAACATGATACAAAAGTGTTTTTTTTTCTTACAGTGAAGAGGCATTTCCTTTTCTTCACTTATATAATGGTAAAAAAATATTGAAGTGTTCAAAAATCTTCAGGACAAATATTTCTTTCGTATAACATTATTAGCTTTAGAAATATTTCTATTTTCTGGAAAGTTTCATAGAAAAGTTTAATATTTTCCTTTGATTAAAATGGTGCACATTTGAAATTAAAAAAAGGATTTTCCCAGAATTTTACATCTATACAAGTAGAGCTTCACTTCCTAGGTATATTCTTCTAAATATTGTTCGCTCACAATGAATCAATGACAGACCATTTGAAAGAGAAGAAGGAAGCTCTAGGAGAGGTTTTGAATGGAGACCGCCTCGTCAGCGCTCCGTATACACTTGACTTCTTGGTGGATAAAGATTCTGAAGTTGTCTGCCGAAAGAAGCTAACTAAGGAAGAAGTTGCCCAGTTCCGTACTGCAGTGACTAAAGACTATTACTTTCAAATGTATTATGATGACTTGCCCATTTGGGGTTTCATAGGAAAGGTCGACAGGGAAGGCAAAACCGACCCAAGCGAGTACAAATATTTCCTTTACAAGCATATTCATTTTGACATCCTTTATAATACGGACTGTGTCATTGAGGTCAATGCCCGGATGGACCCTCTTTCGGTTGTTGACTTGACGGAGGACAAGGAAGTAGATGCTGAGTTCAGGTACAACGTGAACTGGAAGGAGACGGACATTCTTTTTGAGAATAGGATGGACAAATTCGCACATGCTTCTTCTCTGCCTCATCACTTGGAGATTCATTGGTTCTCCATCATAAACTCTTGTGTCACTGTTCTCCTCCTAACTGGATTTCTTGCAACAATTCTAATGCGAGTCCTTAAGAATGATTTCATCAAGTAAGCAGCATTTTTTCATTAGTGGTTGCATGATTGTTTGGGGGTTTTCCTGATCCACACATAAACATAATAAACATATGTATACGAACATGATTTAAAAGGGATGCACTTTCTTTATTGGTAGAATCTATCTAGCCTTTTGGCTTGGTAAATGGAATTGTTTGGGATTCAAAAGTGAAGGAAATCATTTTATATACTTATAGTGGCCAAATTGGTGTATTACCAAATCACGCCATTATCGCCTTAGCCATCGATATAGGTAATTGTAGAATACGCCTTAATGATCAACGGTAAATGATGGCTCTGGTTGAATTTTTTTCACCAAATATGGTGAAAAATTCACCATTTAGTGGTGAAATGTGTAATAAATTACGTGCAGTTTAAGCAGTTGAAACTTTTCATCTTCATTTCACCCACTAAATGCTTATTTCTTTTTATAAAATTTGGCAAGTATATCTCCACCAAATTTTATCAAAAGTCATCTATTTACCCCCTTTCTGTAATTAGCTTAACATAAGGGCACCTTTCAGAGATTCGGTATATACATCATATGTCGTTTCTTAAACGAATTCCTTCAAAGGTATGCACATGACGAGGAATCAGCTGATGACGAAGAGGAAACAGGATGGAAGTATATTCATGGTGATATATTTCGCTTCCCAAAGCACAAGTCATTGTTTGCTGCGGCCCTTGGTTCTGGAACCCAGCTGTTTACTCTGTAAGTGTCCAGTGAGTCTAGATTGCATTGAAGTCTAAACCTAGGTTGGGAAAGTTGTTTCTCATTTGTCTTTTGTCTAATTACGTGACTACATGCATTTCCAGCACGGTGTTCATTTTCCTACTTGCACTAGTGGGTGTATTTTATCCATACAACCGAGGAGCTCTATTCACTGCGCTCGTAGTCATATACGCACTTACTTCAGGGATTGCAGGATATACATCAACCTCATTCTATTGCCAGCTTGAAGGAACTAACTGGGTAGGTATTATGTATTTTTCCATCTGCAGCAATCTTGGATTTTGATCTCTTGTTTGTGAAGTGAGATGTGGTAAATTAATTAGGGTTGATATCCATCTTGACAGGTGAGGAATTTGATGCTGACAGGTTGCCTCTTTTGTGGACCTTTATTCCTTACATTCTGCTTCCTTAATACTGTCGCTATTGCTTACACCGCTACTGCAGCACTGCCGTTTGGTACCATTGTGGTAATAGTTCTTATATGGACTTTAGTGACATCACCGTTGCTTGTGTTGGGGGGCATTGCTGGTAAAAACAGTAAAACCGAGTTCCAATCTCCATGTCGCACCACAAAGTATCCTAGAGAGATTCCAGAACTACCTTTGTATCGGAGTACCATTCCTCAGATGGCAATGGCGGGGTTTTTGCCTTTCAGTGCCATCTATATAGAGCTTTACTATATATTTGCGAGTGTGTGGGGTCACAGGATCTACACAATATACAGCATTTTGTTCATTGTCTTCATTATTCTTCTTACCGTGACTGCTTTCATTACCGTGGCATTGACGTACTTTCAACTTGCCGCTGAAGATCATGATTGGTGGTGGAGGTACACTATTTTCTTGTTATACGTGCTCAGTTATGCAAACAGATTCACAGAATAGTGTTCGAAGAAGTCTGCAATTCACCATTCCTTATGTTAGTCTTTGCCAACTAATTGTTGAAGTCTGAAGTTGCTTCAAACATGAAATTTTTTACCCAAATTTGGACTTGCTGGTGTTAAACATTGTTTCACTTTTCACTTCCACTCCCACTCCCACTGACACAAAACATATATATATCATCGGCCACTTTTCACTGGCGCATGTTGTACTGTGGCTTCCAAGCACAAGTCATCCACTTTGTTTAAGTTTGATGATTGTAGGACCAGATAATAGGTACAAGTATTCTTCCCCATTGTCCTGACTTCCTTTTTGCACAGCAAAAATGCCAGCCTGAGGGCTTCTCCAGTGGCACTTGTTGTGTAAACAACCCTCCGTGCTCCAACAATAGTTATGTGCAAAAAGAATGGGTATTTTACACCCTCAATATTCACAGCCACATCATCATTTTTTCTCTCCCACTCGTTCGCTCTCCCATTATTTTGAATTACAACACTAAACCCACTCGTTCTCTTCTTTTATGGTATCTTCTTATTGCGTTATTACTCTTTACATATGTTGATTTATCTTTTGTCTAAATATGTGTTCAATTCTTTTAAACAAGAATCTTAGAAGGGACCATTGGAATTAAAACTATTGTTGTGTATTATTTGTGTAGAACTCACTCAGTACAAGATTAACAAAAAATTTACAAATTCATTACAAATGCTCTGATCTATATACTAAGAAATTTTGTAAGGCTCCTTTTGTTCTTTTCATTTAAAAAAACAGCCAGTAATTTTTTTTTATACTATCAGTCGGTATTGGATACTAATCTGCGTCTTTTATTCGCCACAGGTCTTTTCTTTGTGGTGGATCAACTGGTATATTTATCTATGGCTACTGCGTTTATTACTATTACGCGAGATCAGATATGTCTGGTTTCATGCAAATCTCGTTTTTCTTTGGATACATGGCTTGCATCTGCTATGGCTTCTTTCTTATGCTTGGGACTGTTGGTTTCCGTGCAGCTTTGGTGTTTGTTCGTCACATATACCGATCTATCAAGTGTGAGTAGTGGGTTGGCCGTTAAGGTACACTGTTCAAATTAAGCCTTCAATTTTGTCATAGAGCTGCCAGCGTTTTGTTAGAAGATAGCTTGGATAGTGTCTCAAATTTGTTATTAGAACTTAGAAGAATGTAACCTGGTTATTTCTGACCTTACTCGTTCAAGGTCATTGTTCTTTGCTGTGCTCAGGTTTTGGGAGGCCTTTGCACATCAATGACCATATATATACATATAGTCATTGTTGATGCTTTTTTTTGTAATGTGAGACAGATTCATGTTGGGAAGAAGTTGTAGTATTACATGTACCAAACTACTTGGATGATTATTTATATTTAGAATTATATAATATAACTTGGTTATCCATATTGAAGTCTCATGACTATGTTCCTTCTTTACACGTCAACAAACCTTAATACTATCCTCCACTTCCTCGAAAAATGAAGAAAGTTTTTTTCTTTTTTATTGATTTCCAAGGTTCTAAAAAACGCGGGGCGTGATTGAGGTGTGGAGGCCAAGCCTTAAGCCTTAGAAGCCTAGGCGGGCCTAGGCGTAAAAAGGCGTGAAAAGGCGTTAAGGCCTTCTTAATATATTTTAATATTTTTTAACCATAACAAGGCTATTATAATACAAAAATTGCACATATCATAAAAATATGTCTGAATATATGCAAATTAAAATACTATCTGATTATTTTGGATAAGATAATGATCCGATTTGTAAACAAATTCTTTAAAACGCGACATCGTTTCACTAAGGCATTGTTGTTTTTAGAAAAAAGTACGTCGTAAGGGTTTTACCAAAAATAAGGCGTGAAAAGAGTAAGACGAGGCGTTTCTCCTAAGCCTTAAGCCTAGACGTGCCTAGGCGGATTTTTTAGAACAGTGTTGATTTCTTAAATTTTATTTTGAAGTTGGACATTCCACCAGGCTTAGTTGGTATGGTGATATCTCCAGGGCCGGTCCTAAGATTGGGAGGGTCCTAAGATTGGGAGCGCCCTGTGTAAAAATTAATTTAGAGCCCTCCTAAAAAAAATATTGTACAAAGATATTAAATACCTGACCCCTAAAAAATTAAACTTATTTTTTAGGGGTCCATTTTAGTTGGGTGAGATTTTTGGGTAGTTGAATCATTTTTTGTACAAATTATTTTTGGGTAGTTGAATCATTCTTTGTACAAATTGTTTTTGGGTAGTTAAAAAAATGAGCTCTTAAAAAATTAAACTTATTTTAAAGTTGACATTTTTAATATATATGAAATATTTTTGGATTCCTATAGGCTATAATATACATATATAGGTGCATATACTAAAATGGGCTTTGTGCCATTGCCCATTTGGCACATGGCCAGGGCCGGCCATGGATATCTCACTCTTCTCCCTCCTTTTACTGTTGTGCATAGTTAATTTGTTACACTTCATACCAAATTTTAGCATAAAAAATTAGCATAATAATTGCATTAGAGCAAAAAAATTTATGTAGGAGTCCCATTTTTTAAAATTTTCTGCAGGTCTCCAAACCTTTTTGGTTGACGCGGTTGACCTCAGGGCCAATTCCTCAAACATATATACTAATTTAACTATTTTGTAATTATTAAAATGCACCCTTAATTGAGAGATCTTAGCCAAGTGTGAGAATATATAGTCCCACATACATTATATAAAATCTTATTGCCGTTCCATCTATATTCAATTTTGGGGTTGGAACTTCTCCAATATTTAATACAATAACCCTAACAGCCAGGGGCGGGTCCAGCGCGGGCCGAAGCGGGGCGGCCGCCCCAGTTCATTTTTCAAAAAAAAAAAAAAAAAAAATTTTTTTTTTTTTTTTTTGGTAAAAAATTAAACCTGGAGGTGACTTGTAATTATATTAAAAGTTCAAGGAAAAATCTGTAATAAACAAAAAAAAAACATAACTTAAAATGGTGCTCTCTCTTCTTTCGTACCAAAGTAAAAGAAAAATCCTATATATTTTTACTACTGAAATTATACTAAAATTATTTATACTAAAATGAAATTAAATTTATAATGTGAATTTATAAATTTATTTTGTGTATTGTTTATATGTGTCTGTTTATTTATTTTTGTGTAAATTTATATAAATTTATATGAAATTAAATTTATATGTGAAATTAAATTAAATTTGTAAATATTGGGAATCAATAGAGAAATTTTTTAAACGAAAAAGAGAAGACAATGCACCAACCGTATCTGAAGCTGAGGTTAAGTCATCTCCCACTTCAATCAGTGTTGAAAATGAACATAATGCCCAAAAAAGTAAAAACAGCCCAAAAAATGCTCGAAAAAACTCGACCCCCCCCAAAAAAAATCGCCTCGGGGGCTCCGTCCCCGAACCCCCGGCAACTATCGAAACTTTCGCCCCAGTTCACACAAAATCCTGGATCCGCCACTGCTAACAGCCCAATTGTATCGCATCAACCAACACGAATTAGTTCACATTATTTGCTCATGTCCCGCCACATATGATGAGATGTATTGAAGATAAAAGGGTCTCATCGAAAAATTGAAGTCTCGCCATATTTATAAGATCTTGGGGCACTGCATTTACTACACATTGACTTTGCATTAAATGCTTCAAATTTTTTAGAAAGAAAGTGCAATTCTTAATTTGAGAAAATCAAGTAATAAGAGTGCATTATGTTTTCAATATTCAAGTAGTTGTACGCATGGGTAGCCTGTGCAAGTATCAATTGAACAGTTGCATAGGGTCTCTAGCCTAAATAGGCCAAAACATACTTACAATATACATGCACATGAGCTTATAAATTTCAGACCTGCCGTGGTTGTACCTCATCAAATTTCTGCATCTATCTCCTTCACTACATCATTGTGCCAGTCTACAGTAGTGCCAAGTAAGATACCTTTGCGCTAAGGAAGCTGGCGGATCTTGTTGGACTCTTCCACGGTCAATGACCAGTCAAAGATACCAATATTCTCCTTCATTCTGTCCTTGTTATAGCTTTTTGCCATAATACTCACCTCTTGCTCATATAACCATCTCAGTGAAACTTGCAACTTATACACAATCAACTTTCAACCCTCAATGGCCAGAGATTACAAGGAAGAAGGCTGATGAACTAACAACAGTTCGATTCATAAATGCATGCTACTATCACGTATAGAACACATACGTACATGTATAGTAACGTAAATTATATATATATGAAGTCAAGTTAAAAAATTTATATGAACCTGGGCAGTTGTTTTGGCTTTATCCTTGTCAATGTTTTGGAGTACATAACATCCAGTTACTCGGTTGTCTCCCTAGGTACCCACGGCACCCAGTGGACAAGAAGCACAAACATATATGCCCTTTGGCTTGCAGAAATCCCTCAGCTGTTTTTGTTGCCAGATTGGGTTTATCTCCACCTTTCAACCGATGATTTTGGACATTTCCATTAGTGACACTTTTAATTGCAAAAATCAGTTATCAAAAGAAAAGAAAAAATCTGAAATTTATCATGGATTTCCTGTGTATCTTAAGTGATATAAATATACTTTTTACGACACTGAAATCTTTGCGACAGTTTTATGTATTACTTTAGTTAATCCATTTAGAAATTGAAATACCAAAAAAGGGATTAAAACTATAAGAAAATCAAATTTAAAATATCGAAAAACCCGAATTATCGAAACCAAAATTACCGAAAAAATCGACGTACCACGTGGTTTGGTAAAAACCGAAATTACCGAAATGGAACATACCGAAAATTTTTGGTATGATATTGGTCAGGCAAATACTGACTAAACCGACCGATAACCACCCAAACTGTTATCCTTAACTAAAGATGGCACCGGTTTTCTTAGGTAGGGTTTCACCAAAGGAATCAACAAAAATATAAGTGTATATTTTACTTGTATTTTCAAAAAGAAATGGTAACCATGACCCAATTTGAATTTATTAATGTAATATCTCAAATACACAATATAGAATTCGCAGATTCACGCGTTAGAGATTTGATGACTTTGTGTGATATTCAACGAAGTTAGTGATTCTACATTATACAAAAACAATTTTTTCAAGCATATGTTTTTTTAACTAACTTTTATGATACTAATTTGACTTGTTACATATAAGAGTGGCGTTATTTTTTTTCCACACAAAACGTATTTCTCGACAATATTTGCTAAGAAAATGTCTTTCTCAGTAAAATATGCTAGTAATTTTCAATATTGTTATCAAAACATTGAAAATTTTGTATTTTTGAGTTAAATTTGTAGAGAGTATTTTCGTTCCAACCAACTCTCGAAGTGACTGTTGATTTTTTCTTCCTATAAATGTTAAAATTTGAAGAACTTATGGCCAATGATCTAGTTATATAATATTACTGTACCAGCATCTATTATATTATTGAAAATTCAATATCTATTTTGTTTTATATTTATTGGTGAATAATTCCAAAAACAATAATTTTATAGATAATAAACATGTAATGTTGAAGTTATGATTATGTAACTGTTAAATTATATTATCATATTATTATAATATAATAGTTATTCTTGAAGTATAATTATAAAACCACAAACAAAGTATTACTATTTAGCTTCTACGTTAAAGGGCGTAGATGTAAATTCGGGGTGGATACAAAAACTTTTTTCTAAGGTGGGCGGTCAGAAAATATATTATACATTACTTTTTTTTCATTAATAGCGACAAACCTTATGAAAAATATTATATAGTTAAAGGCGGTATAAATTCAATTAGAATAAGACAACAGTGTTTTGGACAAATTCATTTTGAACTTTTTTTGCTCTTTCTTAGGTTCATATTTACGGTGATCATCTTAGTCATTTAGAGAGGGAAAGAATGTTGAAGAATGTTTTTTTGGGTACCTAAGCACGACTAAAATTACTAATCTTTTATTTTGGACTAATAGAACCTATTATTAATTAATCAAGCATTCAAACCCTAACAATTAACAAATCAATCCAATGTATAAATCAAACATTCAAACATCACTACCTGACAATAAACATAAATCACAGTAGGCATCCAAATTTAAACCTCAAATTAATCTAACATTCAAACTTAAATCCTTACAAATTCTAATTAAACATATGAATTTATTTATACCCCAAATAATTTACCTTTGTAACTTCTTTACCTGGATAAATGCCCACCTAAGCCCTAAAGTGGATCCACCACTGTGTAACTTGTTGTAATATATATATATATATATATATATATACTCAAAGTCTTCAAGTTTATGGCATGTTTAATTACATCCCACCTTCAGGATTGAGAGATGAACCAAGTTACTGGAGCTGAATTTGTTTACATTTGGATAAGTGGTGGTTGGATATTGTTTTGTAAAGTGAATGAGCAAAGTTGGAATCTATTTTGAAGCTTGTAATTATATTGAGCTCTACTCAAATTCATTCAGCTCCATTAAAAATGGCATTAGAATACAAAGCCTTTTTATTTATTTATTTATTCTCCCTTTATGAGGTACCATGAGATGTTCAGATCAGCTTTACACGCACTTCGACTAAGCCTCACTCGCAGATCAGTGGCCAACGGGACCCAGATTGTTTGCAGCTGTTGAGACTCGAACCGGGGAGCAAACTCATACGATCTTGGAGATTTATAACTAATGCACTATCACTAGACCAAGTCCGGGGGTTATACAAAGCTATTCGACCTATATAATCATGCTAACTCCCTTACTAGTTATTTTCAGGTTCTTTTTGTTGGATATCATATTAGTACTACTTATTTTATTATTAGGCCCACCTGTATTGGGCTTTAGTTATTTTGACTCTTTCTATGACTTCTATTTTATTTTTACCTTGTACTTCTTGACACTTCTATTCGATAATAATAAATACCAAGTGTGACACCATTTTTTGGTAAGCCAATACATCATAAAAATTATCTTAGTATTAGAGCTAAATCAAACCCTAACTTCATCCCTACCAAATAAACCCTAGAAACTAAACCCTAGCCCCAAGCATCCCCAAACCCTAGCCCCAAGTCGCCGACCTCAATAGGTCTGGCCGGCGACCTCCTTTTGGCCGGCGTTCTCAACTGGCCTGCACCCCTTCTACCAGATATGACAGACCTAAGGCTGTAGGTGTTGGTTGGATTTGTGGGTTTTATTATCTACACACTAGTGGTTCTCTACTTAGGGAAACTCATTTTTGCTGGTTTGATTGGGTAAGTTAACCTTGATCTAGGGTTTATACCCTCTTGTTATTTTAGGGGGTTTATTTCCTCTTGCTGTTGGGTTTTATTCCCATGAAGTAGGCTATTAATTTGCCTTTATTTGATGATTCTTGAGGGTTTATACCCTTCTATGTTGCTGAGTTAGATTGATTCACTCATTGCTAATTTTTTGGCCTTATTTGTGTGGGTTTTATTCCCCTCTTTGCTGCTGAAGTTTTTGGATTACCCTATTGCCAATTTTTTGGCCTTTCTTGTGTATTTGTTGGGGGTATATTTGGATATTTTGAAGTTATGGCTGAGTTGAATGGTCCGAAAGATGTCATTTCTACCCAACATACACCTACTCACCGGATGACTAGTGTATTATTGAATGGAACAAATTTTAATTCGTGGTCTATATCTCTTCGCCTATTTATTGGGTCGAAAGGAAATACTAGTTGGTTGTTGGGCACTGAAACCAACCGGATGCTAAGGATGTTACCATTTTTAATCAATGGGAGATGGACCGTTGCACGATTTTAGGGTGGATCTTCAATTCCATGGAGGAGCACATTTATACTATGTTCATGTTCTATGATTATGTTTCAGGCTTATGGAAGGCTCTTAATCAGATGTATGCTCACGCTCGGAATGATGCCCGAGTATTCCATCTTTATCGGAAAATCACTCATGCCTCACAGGAATCGCTCAACCTCTCTATTTCTCACTACTTTGGATATCTATTATGCATTTGGGAGGAGCTAGCCCAGTTTAAGACTCTATCTGCCTTTCCACCTGAGGCCGTTTCTATCCTGAGTCAGCGTCTGGATCGTCAGCATACTTATCAGTTTCCTATGGGTTTACGATCTGAGTATGATGCTCTCTGTACTCAGATCATAAACACATATCCTATGCCTCCCCTTCGAGAGGCCTTTGCTATTGTGGATGGAGAGGAGCGCCGTCTCCAGTTATCTCAGACCTCTCAGGTTGTTGCCCGGGTTCAGCCTCCTCCTACTGACCAAATGGCGTTTGCGGCTCATACCGGTTTCCGTACTCGTGACGGATGATTGACATGTCACTACACCAAAATGGACAAATTGATATTCTTTAGCCGCTTAGCCTTGTCACGGTCATTGACCGTGACAACAAACACGCGTTTTGTGTCACGATCATTGACCGTGACAAGACCGTGATACAATCTTGTCACGGTCAATAACCGTGACAAAACCTTGATAAATTTACTTGTTATGGACTTGTCACGGTCTTTGACCGTGACAATATTTTTAGTATTGTCACGGTCAATGACCGTGACACATATGTGACAAATTGTTCAGTAAAAAAATCCTACGCTTTCTTTTTTCCCACCGTTTTTTTATTTTCCCTCTCTTTCTCTCTCTAAGCGATTTTCAGCTCTCTCTCTCTCTAAGGTATGTTTTTTTCCTCTCTTTCTCTTTCATTTCTATACGTGTGTATATATATGTGTGTGGTGGTGTGTGGTGGGGACAGGGGGGCAGTGTGTGTATGTGTGCAGGTGTGTGCGTGTGTGTGTGTGGTGGGGTGGGGGTTGTGGGGTGTGTGTGTGTGTGCAGGCGTGTGCGTGTGTGTGTGGTGGGGTGAGGGGAGCAAGGGGTGGGGTGGTGGGGGTGTGGTGTGTGTGTGTGTGTATGTGTGTGCAGGTGTGTGCGTGTGTGTGTGGCGGAGGGGGGGGCACGGGGTGGGGTGGTGGTGGGTGTGTGGTGGGGGTGTGTGGGTGTGTGGTGGGGCAATCTTAACAATTGTATAGCTTTAATTAATAAATTGTATAGCTTTAATTGTAACTTTAACTGTATAGTTTTAGATGAAAGTAAATTAACAATTAGTGCCCATTTCATATGAAAGTAGGATTGCCCCTCATTGTAAATTAGTAAATTAATAATTGTATACTTTAATTGTTAGTTTAATTGATGAAATGAATTAATTGAGTAGATGAATTAGGAGTACGGGATACACATTTATTGTTGACATTGCTGTTAGATTATTTTTTTTAGTAAATGTTGGGTTGGTTAGTTTTAAAAGTGGCATGACCACTGGATTATTGTCCATATGGGGGTGGAATTTTTCAACTTTTTTTGAAAATTACTTTGTATATCGAACAATATATATATATATATATATATATATATATATATATATATATATATATATATAATATGATAATTAAATGAAACATACTTGAAATTAAATATAGTGCGCATAGATACTAGCCTTTTAGTTCTTATGCGTACACATTCAATAGCCCTTAGACCCGTTCGAGAGTCATTACCCCTGTAATGAGATCTCTTGAATTGTCCCGTTTGGACAGTTTGAGACTGCATAATTTCTGTATAATATTCTTAGTGTCTTAAAGTTGTTACTTTCCGAAGAAGTTCTGCAGTCGTATCTTAATGTTCTCTGGGTACATACTAGATTGACAAGTGTGACTGTTATTTCAATTGATCAATTGAAATAACACTCACACTTGTCAATCTACGTCATCTACTTGGAGAACTACGGGGATATGCTTTCGAATTTTTTTCAAATCGTAACAATGTGCATGAGCTGTTAAGTATATTACAGAAAAATGCGGTCTTGAATGGGATATGACTATTCACCCTTTAGAGGAGATGGAGGAAATAGAAATTTCTATTATAAATTGAATTTGAATATAAATAAGACATAATTAAATGAAACATACTATAAATCTAAGTTTTGTTTATACTAATCCATGAATATACACTTCGTACCTTTAATAGGTGATTAGTTGTGGTAGATGTAATGGGATATCCAAAATACAAAGAGTGGATGGGTGAGACACATAGAATGGGGGATGTGTTTCGCAGAGGTGCTAACGAATTTGTGAAATATGCAAAGAGATGTCATAATGATGAAGAGTTTTCGTGTCCGTGTGCTAGGTGTGAGAATGGTAAGGTGTCTGAGTGGAAAACAGTTGAACTGCATTTGTTAAGATCGGGTATGCAAGATAGTTATCGATTTTGTAGTTTTCACGGTGAATTGAAAGTTTCTTTTGTCTCCGACCAACCTTCACAACAACCTTCAACAAGTAGAATAGATGTAGAAGGGGACGACGTAGATCATAATATGTTAGAGGATTTAGTTGATGATACATACAGAGTTTATAAAGCAGAGGAGAATGAGGTTACTGATGATGTAGAAGATTCAAGTGCTCGTGAAGATATCACGATAAAACTTGACGATGATTACAAAAGTTTAAAATTTAAGGCGACCCCACCATTATACTCTAGCTGTGAGAAAGATCAAATAATTTTACATGCCATGGTTGGTTTGCATAGTTTGAAGATGCATTACGATTTATTTGGCAATAGCGTGACAGGAATTTTGAAATGGGTGAAGGGCTTATTACCGAAGGAGAATACTCTTCCAAATAGCTATCCTGTTATGAAGAACAATTTGAAAGGTTTGGGAATGAAGTATAAATCGATTCATGCTTGTGTGTATGACTGCATACTATACTGAAAGGAGTTTGAAAATATCGATCGTTGTCCGGTATGCGAAGAACCTAGATATGCCCAATTTACTACTAAGGAAGGCACAAGTTCAAAAGTGCCTCAAAAAGTATTTGAAATATTTTCCCGTTGGGCCTAGATTAAAGCGATTTTTCACAGTGCCATGGATAACAGAGGCAATGACTTGGCATGCTAGGGTAGAAGTAGGGGGTAATATCATGCGTCATCCTATTGATTCTGGAGGAGGATGAATTATGAGTATCCCGATTTTGCTTGAGAACAACGCAACGTTCGTTTGACTATATCAACAGATGGTTTCAATCCATTTGGAAATCTAAGCACGAATCAGAGTGTATGGCTAGTGATCCTAGCCCCACTCAACCTCCCTCCTTCACAGTGTATGAGATCTGAATTTTCGATGATGACTTTGTTGATACCTGGGCCAAAGGCACCAAGTGATGACATCGACGTCTACCTGGATCCTTTGGTAGAAGAATTAAATGAGTTATGGGAAGAGGGTGTGCAATCATTTGACTCTTTTAGAAAAGAAGAGTTTACGCTGAAAGCTATGTTGATGTGGGCAATTCATGATTTTCTAGCTTATGGGACATTATCCGGTTGTGAAGTACATAGTTATTTAGGGTGCCCTATTTGTGGAGAGGAGACTGAATCTCTTCGTCTATCCTTTAGCTCAAAAAATGTATACCATTGCCACATGAGGTTTTTACCCCCGGCTCATAGTTTCAGATCTGAGAAAGGTTCTAATTTTTTATTGGGCGGGGTTGAACATAGGCTACCGTCGAGACAACTTTCGGGTTCAGAAATTGAAAGTAAATCTTCTAAATGTGGCCCTAATATGCCAAGTAAGAATCCCAAATTTAAGAATTTCAAGCATAAGAAGACCCCAACTGGGAATGAAACTGAGACAAGAAAGGCATGGTCTCGGAGGTCAATTTTATTTGACTTGCCTTATTGGAAGAATAACCCGGTGTGCCATGTATTGGATGTGATGCATGCAGAGAAGAACTTTGCTGAACATATTGTGGGCACTTGCCTTGGGGGGAGTCATTCGAAGGATAAATAAAATGTATGAAAAGACCTTAAATCGTTGAAACTTAAGCCACAACTATGGTTGAAAGAAGATAGTAGGGGAAGGACAATAATTCCCCCTGGTGCGTTTACTTTGACGAGTGGGGAAAGAAAGGTGCTTTTAAACACAATATATAATTTGAAGGGCTCATTTAATTTTTCGTCCAACTTGCAAAGGAGTGTGAATTATGCTACTCATGATTTACATAAGTGTAAGTCCCACGATTGGCATGTGATCATGCAATTGGTTCCTCTATTGTTTAAGAACTGTTTCTCCAAGCACAAGTATTTGCGAAGGGCTATAATGAAAATTAGTATTAATTTCTCCCTCTTATGTGAGAAGGTAGTCAATCGAGGACACATAGTGGCCGCAAAATTGGCGGTGACCGAAGCGATTTGTGTATTGGAGAAGTACTTTCCCCTAGCATTCTTTGACATAAGTGTTCATTTGTTGGTACATTTATGCGACGAGGCACTTCTTTGTGGTCCAGTTAGATGTCGGTGGATGTATCCGTTTGAAAGATTGATGAAAGTTTTTAAAAATTACGTCAAGAATACGCAATACTTTGCAGGATCAATTGCAGAGGAATACATCACCGTGGAGTCATCAATATATACTCGGGAATATTTACCTGACTCGACTAGCGTTGATGATACTAATGAGTTCGTCGATGATGGTGGTCATGTGATGGGAAACCGAGTGAAATTAACGAGTTTGCAACATGAAAAAGTAGCTCGTTATCTATTTGACACACATGAAGATGTCGAAGAATGAAAAAAGTAAGTTTCGATTATTATAATGTTTAACATTATTTTAGATTATTTTATACATGATTAATTTTGTAATATGCAGAAAATATGAAGCATGTGAGAACAATAAAAGACGAAAAAATAATGGTACAATCAGACAGCAAATTTAGGCTGTGGTTGACACAAGAGGTAATTATAATGAAAATAGTCGTTATATAACGTTACATTACACTCAAATTTTACCACTAATATAATTAATTTATCTATATTCTCAGCTCTTAAATACAGGTAATGCGACATCAAGGCTTGCTCGTCTAGCCACTGGACCCTTGTTCGTGGCACAAGAGTACAAAAAGTATCGATTGAACGGTTACATTTTTGGCGCTAAAGTGTACGAGGAAAGTACAAATGTACAGAACTCGGGCATTTCATACAAGGCTCTTACTTTCTTTCGAGCGAGCGCAAAAGATAAAAACCTCGTTGAAGCTGAAATGACTTACTATGGCGTAATCCAAAATATATTTGAATTGGATTATATAAGCTTCAAAGAGGTCATATTTTACTGTGACTGGGTAAGAGTTGAGGATAAAAATGCTTGTAAAGTTGATCATGTCACCAATTGATCATGGTTGACTTGTCCAAGTTGAAGAGCAACGACCACTTGAGCGATGAACTGTTTATTTGTGCATTTCAAAAGGTTAACCAAGTGTTTTACTCGGAGTATATCAACAACGAGCCGTGGTCAATTATCCAACATGCGCCAAAACGTCTAAATAGTAGTGTGGATGACTTGGCTGTTCCTACCGAATATCAATCCATTTTTCATGATAACCCGAATTTTAAACAATTTTTTAATTTGTAATAAATATTCCAATTTGTACTGAAATATTCCAATGCGTTTGGACAGTTTGGGACTGCATAATTTTTCTATTATAAATTGAATTTGAATTTGAAATTTAAGTTTTGTTTATATCAATCCATGAATATACGCTTCTTACCTTTAATATGCGATTAGTACATGGTTATTTGGGGTGTCCTATTTGTGGAGAGGAGACTGAATATCTTCGTCTATCCTTTATATCCGAACACTAAGAAATGCCATAATCCTATGGAGTGATGCTCTGCAAATTCCTTCTAACCGTTGTGTAGCCAAACATCACCAGTTGAAGTTGTCAATTACACTTTCCATACCCCCACCACTTGGAACCTCTAGCAAAACATGGGAAAATATGGAAAGTGGAATTGACAACTTCAACTGGTGATGTTTGGCTACACAATAGTTGGAAGGAATTTTCAGAGCATAACTCCATAGGATTATGGCATTTCTTAGTGTTCAGATATGAAGGGAATTATATTTGACACGATTGCCCGGGGTACATTAGTTGGAAGGAGGTACCATATGAGCTCAAGTTAGCTGTTTGGGTGGCACTACAAGTAATGTATTTATATTTATATGAATTTTTAAATTTAAATTTCAATTTCAATTTCGATTTCGATTTCGATTTTTATGAATATTTGCTTGTTGGGTGGCACTACACTCTTGTGCAGTGTCTTGCAGTGGCTGATTCTTATAGTGGAACTGGAACTGGAAATTGGTGCTGGATTTTCTCAAAAGTTGTCCTCTTCTAGAGGTTCTTATCTTTGAGGTATGTCAAGGGTTCATAACATCACTACCAGCTAAATAGTTTGTAGATTTGGGACAATTGATGGTGATGTTGTTTCTTCTTATATTAGGGTTTTTCATTTTGTTGTGAACAAATCGGGATATCGTGGTTGGAATGGTATGTACCTGATTGTTTGAGATCACACCTAAAGACAAACGAAATTACGGGATTGGGGTCGAAAAATGGAGTTAAACAGTTAAGGTAATTTGTGGAGAATCCCAAAGTTTTGAACAGGTACGAGATTGTTTCTATTTTGAATGTATATTTGCACTATCTCTATTTTATCTAGATATATAATGTTTGAACATGTACAATGTTGCTATAACAGGTACATATATACTGTTGGGCAGTGGCAATGGCCATACTGCCCAGCAGATTTTCTTTTAATTCTGTCCACAATTGTCACGGTCATTGACCGTGACAATTTTTTAATCACTGTCACGGCTTTGTCACGGTCCTTAACCGTGACAAAACTTATCGCGATCAAGGACCGTGGCACGACCGTGACAATTCTAATGAACTTGTCACGGTCAATGACCATGACAAATTCGTGACAAAAAAATTTATCTCGCCCAGAATTATCACGTTCATTGACCTTGACAAGTACAACTTGTCGAGGTCAATGACCGTGACAATTCGACAGATTTGGTGTAGTGTGTCATCATTGTGGAGTTGTTGGCCATTCCAGAGACCGATGCTTCAAACTTCATCCTGAGTTGAGGCAGAAGTTTGCTAAGGCCAAATATGGTGGTCCTCCCAGGACTGCTGCCATTGTGGAGGCTTTCGCTTCTTCTTTTCCTTGTGCTCCCAAGGATGACAATCATCTTCAGGCTCAGATTGATCTTCTCCAGGCACAGTTGATCTCCCTTGGGCACTCTACTCCCACTGCCACTATTGCTTCAGGTACCTCATTTGCTTTTCATATTAAAGCTGTTAAGCCTACTTGGGTTTTGAATTCTGGAGCGTCTAATCATATGACTGGTGAACTATCTGTTTTTACTTCCCCCACTACCCCTGTGTCTCATAGTGTATGTCTTGCAGATGGTTCACTTGCTCGTATTTATAACAAGGGAAACATCGTCTCTCACCCTCTCTCATTTTATCTTCTGTATTGCATGTTCCTGACCTCTCTTTTAATCTCATCTCTATTCGTTAACTCTGTAAAGATCTTAATTGTGCCGTCATATTCTTATCCTCGTATTGCTATTTGCAGGACCTGAGTTCGCAGATGATTTTTGGCGGGGGATATGAGCGCGATGGCCTATACCACTTTGGGGATCCTCCTACCCCTACTACTTCTGTTTCTTGACTCCGTGCCTCTGCTTCCATTGAGCCCATTGTTTTTTATGTTTCCTTACAAACTTTTCATCTGTGACATGCCCGTTTAGGACATGTCAATTTTCAGTACTTATGTTTACTTTTTCCCTCTTTGTCTAAAACTTGTAAAGACAAGAGGTTTACGTGTGAGACCTGTGAGTTATCTAAACATATTCGTACTAGTTATATTTCCCATATGAGTCGTGCATCTAGTATATTTGATCTTATTCACTCTGATGTTTGGGGATCCTCACCTGTCACTGCTCTATCTGGTCATAAGTACTATGTCACTTTTATTGATTATTTCTCTAGATGTACGTGGGTATATTTACTTAAACATAAATCTGAGGCGTTACCTTTATTTATTCAATTCCTCCAAATGATTAAAACACAATTTAACACCATTGTTCGTAATATTAGGTCTGATAATGGGGGGGAGTATGTTTCTGATGCTTTTCGTTCAGAACTTAACCAAAAGGGCATTTTTCACCAACTTACTTGCCCCTACACTCCAGAGCAAAACGGGGTGGCGGAACGTAAAAATCTTCACTTAATGGGAATGGTTCGGTGCCTTTTACGAGGTATGCATGTTCCTAAATCTTATTGGCACCTTGCTCTTCTCACTGCCACATTTATTATTAATCGCACTCCAAGCAAATTTTTAAATGGCAAAACACCTCTTCATTCTATCTTTCCTACTACCCTCTTTTTCCTATATTACCTCGGGTTTTTGGGTGTGTGTGTTATGTTCAGGATCGGCGCCCCTCACGTCACAAACTTGATGATAAGGCCATTAAATATTTTTTGTGGGCTATCCTACCATGTCTAAAGCTTATAAATGTTATGATCCTCTCTCTCGATGTATGTATCACTCTCATGATGTTACCTTCCATGAGGATACTACCTTTAATGGTAGGACTGCTACTCCGACACCCCCACCCCCTCCTCCTCTTGAGGAAGCTTCTCCGGTGTTCCGTCCTATCCCTTTATTAGATGTTCCTTCCTCTCTTCCCGAGGAACCCCCTTTGCAGGTCTATGCTCGTCGCCCTCGACCGACCCTGCCTCCTCCTCCTACGGACTCAGGTATTGCTTCTACTCCTTCTTCCCCACCCCTCCCCCTCCCCCACCTCTTGCTGGTTTTCAGTCCCATTATCCCACTCGTGATCGCCGCCTTCCTGCTCGTTATGCTAACTCTTGTAGCACTAACCATTCTATTCCCGAGCATCTTTCCTATGCAGGTCTTTCAGAGTCCTATCATGCCTTTTTGGGTTACCTTGACTCTATCTTTATTCCCCAGTCTTTGCATGAGGCTCTCCAAAATCTGAAATGGGTAGCTGCCATGAAAACTGAGATGGATGCCTTGGAAAATAATGGTACTTGGGAGTTAGTGTCTCTTCCTCTGGGGGAGAAACTTATTGGTTGCAAATGGGTATTTAGTGTTAAATATTTAGCTGATGGCTCCGTTGAGTGATATAAGGCTCGTCTTGTGGCATGTGGCTTCACTCAGATTTCGGGTAAAGACTTCGGTGCTACCTTTGCCCCGATTGCTAAGATGACTTCTGTTCGTCTCCTTATATCTCTTGTCGCCTCTCACTCTTGGCCGTTACATCAATTGGATATTAAGAATGCCTTTCTTCATGAAGATCTTACTGAGACTGTCTATATGGCTCCTCCCCCCGGTTTTCGGGCTGAGGGGGAGTTACGGGCAAGGTTTGTCATCTTCGCAAATCTTTATACGGGTTGAAGCAGTCTCCCCGAGCATGGTTTAGCCGATTTAGTGGGGTGATTACTTCTATGGGATTCTCCAGATGCCAGTTCAATCATACTTGCTTTATTCGACGTCAGCCCGACCACCGGTGCATTATCCTTTTGATCTGTGTTGACGATATCATCATTACCGATGACGATCTAGAGGGGATTGCCCAGGTAAAGAAGGACATTGGAGAAGTTTTTGATTCTAAGGACTTGGGTCCCCTTCGGTATTTTTTGGGGATTGTGGTGGTGAGATCTCGTCATGGGATTTCCTTATCACAAAGGAAGTATGCTCTTGATCTGTTACAGGATACAGGGATGATTTGTTGTCGTCCAACTTCTACTCTTATGGATCCGAATGTGAAGTTGACGTCCGAGTTTGGGGATCTACTTTTGGAGTCGTCTAGGTATCAACGTTTGGTTGGTTGTCTCATCTACCTGACCAACACCCGTCCTGATTTGGCCTTTGTTGTGAGTATTGTTAGTCAGTTCATGCATGCTCCTCGCACAGCCCATCTTGATGTTGTTCATCATATCTTGAGGTATCTCAAGTCTTCATCGGGGCTTGGTCTCTTCTATGCTTCAAGAGACCAAAGGGGTCTCTCTTGCTTCATTGATGCTGATTATGCAGGATACAGAACTGATTGGCGTTCTACTTCTGGCTTTCGTACTTTTTATGGTTCTCATCTCATATCATGGAAAAGTCAGAAGAAAGTGATTGTTTCTCATTCTTGAGAAGAAGTCGAGTACCGTGCTATGGCCCATGGTACATGTGAGCTCTTGTGGCTTTGATCGATTTTGGGTGAGCTAGGCTTTACTGAGGACGATCCTTCTGATTTGTTGTGTGATAACAAATCAACTATTATGTTGTCATCTGATTCGGTTCTTCATGAGAGAACCAAACACATTGAGGTGGATATTCACTTTCTCTGGAAGAAAGTTTCTACAGGCATCATTCGTCCCTTCATCAGCTCAGACTGCAGATTGTCTCACTAAGGCATTTGGACCCTCTTTGCTTCACTCATCTATTGGCAAGCTGGGCTTGGTGGATATCTTTGCTCCAGCTTGAGGGAGAGTGTTGGATATCATATTAGTACTACTTATTTTATTATTAGGCCCACTTGTTTTGGGCTTTAGTTATTTTGACTCTTTTTATGACTTCTATTTTTTTTTACCTCGTACTTCTTGACACTTCTATTAGATAATAATAAATATCAAGTGTGACACCATTTTTTAATAATTCAATACATCACAAAAATTATCTCTTTTGAGCCTCGCTCTCTAAATAACCAGTTAAACTTGCATATGTTACCCTCATTATTCAACTTTACTAGGCTCATTTACACCCGTACCCAATCTTTCCATTTAACATTCACATGGCCAATTTGTATTCAAGCACATAATGCTTACTACGTGGTTCTCATTACGGTTGGAGGGATTTTGGCAAAGTCTTGCTAGAGAAATTACTGACACCAATGGCTTTTGCGAGCCCACGATTTTGACATTCCTCCATGCTTTCCCAAACTGACTTTATATCTATTGGGAATATTAGGTACCTATTGCTTCAACTTCATTGGCCAATGTATCATATACAAATCAAGATACTCCAGCCCAAAATTTCTACATCAACCAACAATCACGAACAAAATGACAGAAAATATTTAGGTGGTTTGAGACTTTCTAGTGGAATCTTTATATATTATTTTAGCCGGCTAAAGAAACACGTGACACAAATATCAGAATAAATATGAGGATACAATTAAGGGACTTGGTGGATACGTGTTTTCCATTAATTGGAAGTTGTTTTGAATGGACCACATGAATTCTTCCACGCATTTCAACGAGTGTAAGACATTTAACTCATGTCCCCAAAATACATAATAGCCAAATTATGTCCTAACAATAAAGAGTTATGCTTCTGTATTCAACATGTATTCAACATAACTCTCTAAAAATAAAGAGTTATGCTTCTGTATTCAACATATTGCCACATGTAGCATTGAGTAAGTCAGAAGTAATATTTAAAAGCCCTCGTGGCATATCATTTATTCTGAGAAGGAAGCGGAGTAATATAATTAATACCACCATTTATCTCATTTTCATCCAACTGCAAATACTTCACTTCATACTAGATAGACGGGCCTCAAATGACATGTTCCCCGTATATTAATAAGGAAAATGTTAAAATGTATCTTAAGGGCACATATTTCGAGCCTTATTACTTATTGTGTTATAAAATATCACAAGATGAAAAATATGAGATCACATTGTATATATATTTTTTTCATATTTATTTCAACACAAAACTCCACACATTACCTCTCTCTATCCATACACTCCAAATCCAACCATTTTCAAGTTTGTCTTCTTCAAGCAACCATCTTCAATATTATTAAAGTTTTCTTTCAATGGTCCCTACAATCTTATTAAATTTTTTGTTCCCCAACACACCAACCATTTTCAATTACATTATTAAACTAGGGTTTTATTGATAAATACACAAATACCAATGGATAATCCAACCAAAGACAATGACAACACATTCAAAGCAAATGAAAACTCAACAAATGGCATTTATGAGGTAAACATTAGGTCCCATTATATAAATATTTGTGTATTCTAAGTGAATGAATAAATAAAAAAATTCAAAAATCGTACAAATATATGTCAGTGATTCGGGATCGGGAACCCGAATTAAAGTCCAAATTTTGGGGTAACCATCCCCAACAAAACTTATTTTTTTCAAACTGGGTCCATTCATTATAATCACCCCAATTATACTTAGATTATTCGGCATAAACATACCGAAGTTTTGAGCTTAATTTGCGATTGTTACCCCGAATAAAATGATTAGAATCAGGCTAGTTACCCTGAAACATTGTAATCATTTCGACAGATTCATGCCGAGATCCAAACTTTCAAGTAGAATAGATATTCAAATATTGTTATTGTGATTCACACATACAAACTGTAAGGACATAAATTTTCAATTGAGTCCCTGTATTGTTTTAACTTAATTCCGTGAACAAAATTGTGTTTGTAATATGTCATAGGGAGATTTTATTTTGTCACGATCCCACTTGGTCTATGATGTATTATAGAAATTGAAGACGTTGTGACAAAGCTTCAAAGAATTGATTATGCCGAAGTTTAAATTGGTGCAAGTTTATTCGTCTTCAAGTTAATTGCATTCCGAGATCACACATGTATGAATGCATAAAATTAATGGTGCTCGGAATTATTTAAAAAAAAAGATAAAGATGTATTTTTATAAAGAAAAATATTTTAAAATGTTTTTAAAAGTATTTTAAATGTTTACACTACGTTTTATTCTGATAAGCTCGAAATAGAGTTTAACTTAATTGAGTCTCTTTTGGAAGAGGCGTTTTAAATAAAAAGTCAAAAAATCAAACTGACAGGACTGTCGTTCGAACGACATTTGTCCTTCGTTCAAGAGAGATGGCTATGTCGCGCGAACGATATGCCTATCTCGTTTGAGAGACGTTGTTTTCGAGGCGGCATTTAATTCCTATTTAAAATGTATTTTCGTCAGAGTTTTAATGTGTGCATTATGGAAAAACAGTTTACGTTCCAGTACAAGTTTTGCACATGTTTTCTAAGGTTTCAAAAGATTAAACACATCCCTAGAAGTTTGCAAAGGTTCGATTTATCATTCTTATATGTTTATGTGATCTTGCTCTACCAAGAAGGTTTGTTCTATAATTGAACATCAGGGTTTTGAGGTGAAGAAAAAAGAAGGACTTCTTGTTCGATATCGTAGACGTATCAAAGCTAATCGGTGGACACCGAGACATATATGGACGCGTGTGTTATGAACAGGTATCGTGGAAGACAAAATTTCTGCGTGGGCACTATTGAAGAACAGTAGAAGATCAGAAGGAGCGTCAAGACCCGTGGGGATCGAGTCATTGAGTAAGGCTAATCTGTCTTTGTAAAACCTTTTTTCATAGTGATTGTCTGGCTTGGGCCGTCCGAGGTTGTTTTTTCATTTTGGGTTTTTTCCTTGTACATCCGGCATTGTGAGTATTCTTTACTTTACTTTACTTGATTTAATCACTAGATGCATGTTTCAGATTAATCAAGATAAAATTATTTTAAAGTAAGGATTGGTTTGCACAACTTGGTTTGGTGCTAATTAAAAGTTGGATAATTTTTGAATGAAAATTGGTTTGATTTGAAACACACTTGCACAAGGGACCACCCCGACTTTTCAAATTGGTATCAGAGCTAGAAAACATAATTTATTTGTTTTGTGATTCTGTGTGTTTGTTTATCTCTCCTGTGTTTGTTTTCTCTCGATGGATTCTCTAAGCTTTGACGATTTACATCGTTTGAATTTAAATTTTGCAAAACGTATTGAAGTTTTGGAGAAAGAAAATTCATGTTTTAAAAATATGATTGAATATTTGCAAACGTTTCAAATTCAAAGAGACATTTGTCGTGAGAAATTTGGTTCCTTGTTTAATGATTTTAATATGTTAAAATTGGGCAAAAAGGAGAGTGATGATAGTGTCCTCATTTTATAAAACGAGTTAACGGATTTGACAAATTCCAGGATTTTTGTCGTTGAGGGAAATAATTCGATTAATGATTTTGTGGCACGAGAAAAGGTTCTTAGGGATAAGTTTGCTCACATTGAGGGGGAGCGAGATAACCTTCTAGGGGTAATTAATAATTTTAAGAAGGAGTCCCTAAAGTTTTAGGAGCTTAATTTTTTGTTTGAGTCCAAATTTTTGAAGTTTAACCATGTTTCAAATGACTCGAATAGTTTGTGTAGTAATGGCAATGGATCGTCTTGTTCTAATGCTTTCGTTGCTAAAGCCAACACCATAAGGTGTTTTAGAGCATCAACCACATCCGAGGGTGTTATAAAAGGTCAACCTAAAGGTCCCGTTCCTTGTCGAGTTTACACATGTTCGCATTGTGGTAGGAAAGGTCACCTTAGGAGTTTTTGCTATGATCTTAGAAAAGACCCTAGGAAGTTTAAACGTAGTGTCCCGTCGGTTCCCAAAACCCATTTTGTTAGGTATACATCTGTTTGGGTTAGGAAATCCGTTTTGGAGATGCTAAATGCTAGGTTGGTTGATTCTCACATGCTTGCTCATGATTCGTCACATGCTATTTCTTATAGATAGTTGCTTGCATGATATTGTTTGTCATACGCTAGTTTTGCTTCATGATATATTCTTCCTAGTGTTATGACACGTTTATCTCTTTGTATTATATTTTTTATTTGTTCGAGTCTTATTTGAAAAATACAAAAAAAATTTGTTTTTGATAGAATTTTTGAAAAACCGAAAATAGTTTTGTTTTCTTGTTTGGTTTTTGTTTTTGTGTTTACATGTTTGATGTGGCATATTAGTGTGCTCCCCTCCCCCCCCCCCCCCCCCAATCGTTTCATTATCCATGTGGCTAGGACATATAGTCATTATTATCGATACTTAGAATGATCTTAACCATTGTTTATATGGGGTTGTTTCGAAGTTGATATGCATTTTGATTCGACTTTGTATATATGCCAACATTGCACACATGCACGAGTTTATATGGATGTTTGACTTCTCTTGCATATTTGAATTTGGTGAGGCGTTCTTATCTCAATCTTTTCATCTATGCATAAGTAGACTTAAGGAGAAGTGTGCATGTAAGAATCGTTTACCGTGAGGATTTGAATTGGTACCGAATTGAAAAAATGATGAGTGATTCATGAGAAAGGGCTGCAAGAGTTCAAAATTAACTCGTAGTGAAAGGCACCATTTAATAGAGCCCAAAAGAAAAAGCAATATGAAAAAGGGACAATAAAATTTTCTCTAAGTTGAGAATGCTAGAAACCTCAAAAGAACTTGAAAAAAGGTATATATTTATGAGGGAGTTTGGTTGGAGAAAATTTAAACGGGTTTGCACAACTAATCCTAATGTTGAAACATTGCAATTTGACACTATTATTTATAGAATCGTCAAAATTCTGGATTTGTATGCATGTAGTATGTTTAGTTCATTAAGCTCACACTTTAATTGTCATATGGCTATGAAAATTTTGATGATTTATCGCTATTAATTAGAGCTTCTTGATCGTTTCGATGTGTTGGAATTGTGACTCATTTGTTGTAGTTTCACGCCTATACATTCCATGTTCATGTTTGAGCACATCGATACTATGTTTGCATGTAACTCGCATTGTTAGTTTTTATGCGTTTTTGCATTTAGTGTTAAAAGCTTACTGTTTTAGCACTGTTTTGCTGCTGTTAGGCCCTTCCACTGTGTTTTTTCTGGAAATTTTTTCACCGGGCAAAAATATATAATATTTCTGGGAATCTGGGAAAGTTTGGCGTGTCGCGAGAAGACCTCATTCGAGCGATATTACCATGTTGCGCGAAGCCTCGTTCGAGTGACGCCCTCATCTCGTTTGAGTGACGTCCCTGGCTCATTCTAACGACAGCCTGAATTCTTGCTTCTGATTGGTTTGCAGTCCCCTGGTTTATTTTGGTTATATTTTTGGTAATACTGGAAGTTTTGTGGACTAACTGGTTTATATGCAAGTTTTATTGTTTTAAAATTGGTATTTTGCATATAGTCCGTTTATCACACCTGATTAGATTGCTATATTCTTTGTGTGATTCATTGGTTTACTAGTTACAGATTTGTCATCTAATGATCATATTTAGCTGGTTGTTTCATGATTGTCTAGAGATTTCAAATCTCAAATTGGTATATTCTCATGCTAGATTCTTGATTAATTGGTTTATCTTTTCACCGGATTGTCTATTCGAGACAAAAAGGGGGAGAGATGTATGTGATGTAGGGAGAGATTTATTTATCGAGCATGTTTTTGATTGCATATTTTACAAATGGGTAGTTTAAATTTGGTATTTTTTGTTGCTCAATTGTTTAACAAATGATTTTTCAGAGTTTATTCATATTGGTATCTATTGTAAAATTGGTATCATTTGGATATATATATTGGTTTCATTTGTTCCTCCATACTTCACTGGGTATTTGTTTATTTGTTTCATGTGTGTAGGTATGCTTCAGAGTTTCAAGATTTCAAGTCTACATCACATTCAGACAATTCATGCTTGCTGGTGCTACACATTCTAGTTCGTGTCCTGTATTTATGATTTTGGGTTTATGGTGTAAGGACATTATTTTATGAGTCTGTTATCAATTTAGTATGTCGTATACCGCTACACCGTCGAAGAGCATTCAAGAACATTCAAGCATCAAAGACGGATCCGAATATCAGGTTCTTCATCAAAATGACTTTGCAAAGTTTACTTTGGTAATGTTATGTTTTTAATACCTTAACTTTACACTTAGAGCTTTTGGGATATTTTTACAAATTATTTTTCAAATGTTGGAGCGGACTTTTTCGTCAAAATTTGAGAATGAGTATTTTTTCTAAGTATTGAAGCGGACATTAAAATAATATTTTTTTGACGCAGAGGTCGTTCAAGCGAGATCAGCATCTCGTTCGAGCGACATTGGTATGTCGCGCGATGTCGTTCAAACGACACGCGTCCCTCGTTCGCACGAGATGTCTGTTTCGTTCGAACGAGCTCTAATACCTATGCGACGGATTTTTGTATAAATACTTATTAAATGGTTTCGTTTTCATTAAGAAGCCCTAGCGTTTTGAAAGACAAAAAATTGTGAAACTGCAGAATTCCTTTTGACTTCTTTATTTAGGGTTTAATCTCTTTTTATTTTCAATTCACAAAAATCCCATATGCTTTGATGAATTGTTTTGGTGTTCAATAACACACCTTGCTCTTGTTTACCTTTGTGGGGAGAACTCTACAATTGGAGAGCTACGTGCTATTGTGGAGGGAGTTCTTATAAAGTTCACACTTGTGGAGAAACAGTTTTCTTCTTCATTGCTGACCATCTGGAGTCCTTGCGGGAGATTACAGCCGACGAGATTTCTAGCCGTTGCTTTGAAGGTTTGATGAAAACAACGTGCGTTATACTTGTGGGCGATTATTAGGTTGTATGTAAGTTAATGGTCTTGTGAATTCTTCAAAGTTATAGAAATAAAAGGTTTTGCCCTTCGGGGATTTTTCCTGAATATTTGTGTCACACGTTTTATTTATTTATGGTTTGACACACGCACACACATTGTTGCATGTTTAGGGGCTGAATTGATTTGGATATAGACTCTAATTAAATAAGTGTGCCAAAATAGAAATTTGCGAATTAATTCAAATCGAAATCACACACCGCATTTATTCCGTTTTACAAATTGGTATCAGAGCTTATTTAAGTGATCACCACGTTTTACAAATTGGTATCAGAGCGGCTTACGCTAACTTATCGCGTGATCCTGATTTATCAAGGATTTTTTTGATACAATTTGACTTCTCACGTCGTCAAATTGGTATCAATGCTTATTTAAGTGATCACCACTTTTTCAAATTCTGTCAACTCATTTTTTAACTTCAAAATTTTTGACTCAAGCAAAGAATTATACTCTTCCAATTTAAGGGACGCCTTTTTCAAATTTTCAACAATTCCTAGAAGGGTATCTCTCTCTCCCTCAATTAAAGCAAACTTTTTCCTAAGAGTCTCTTCACGTGCCACAAACTCATTGACTAAAATATTTTTATCCTCCTTGTCACAAACACAAACCATCAAATTTTTAAGGTCCTCTAATTCTTTTTCTAAAAATATGACCCTATCATCACTCTCCTTCTTGGACAATTTTAAGGCAACAAAGTCATGGTCAAAGGAAACAAATTTTTCACGATAAAAATCTCTTTGATTTTGAACCATTTGCAAAAGATCCAACGCGGATTTAAAACGAGAATTTTCTTTTTTCAAAAAATCATTTCTTTTAGCAAACGTCAAATTCAAATGATTTATATCATCAAAACTCTGACTCGTGTCATCAAAGGGGGGCATCCGATTACATAAGTGCTCCATCGAAAAAATTGCGATTTTTCACAAAACTGATTTTTCAAAAAAATCAATATCACACAAATTTTACGGCAAATAGGAATACGCAAAAAATTAGCGCAACCTGCTCTGATACCAATTTGTAAACGTGAGTTGACAAATTATATCAGAAAGTAAATCCTCACAAACATGGTTCAAAGGTTTTTTCACTTCAATCCCGTCCTTAAACGAACCAAGCGTGATAAAACTTGATAAGAAAGTTGTGCATGTTAGAGCCGTTTGTGAGTTTATGTGCTTTATTTGAAAATGTTGAAGGGCTACAGAAGATTATCATTTATCCTTTGAGATTAAGCTGCCGTTTAAATTGGACCTAAAAAATTGAGGAATTTTATTATCCGGGGTTCAAAGAGGTTTAAAAGAGCCCGAAAAAATTTAAAAGCAAAAAAAAGAAATTCATGCCAATTATGAGCCAATTAGGTTTTTGCACCAATTCTCTAAAGTTTAAGAATTTAGTTTATACACCTCTAAAAGAAAATATCTATGAGGGAGTTTGGATGGAAAATTAAAATGGGTTTGCACGTCTTTGAAAATCTTGAAAAAGCGCTACATAGTTTTGGACGTTATTGGTGTGGAAATCACTTTGACTTTGATTTGTTGATTTATTTAAGACGATGTCATCTAAATTCAATAATTTTTACACCTAAGGATAATTTTAATGTTCATTCGTTAGGAGTACACATATGCATCGTGCACATATGATTGATTGAGTTTATTTACCCATCGAATGTGTTCACACCCATTCATTCCATTTCGATGACTTGGTTGTTTGAGTTTAAATTCATGGTGTAATTTTTAGTATCTTATTTTTGTATGAAAAAATTGAAAAAAAATCCAAAAATAGTTTGCGGATGTTTTTGGGGTATACCTTTGCATGCGCGTAGCTTGATTCTTGTTTGCTATGCATTTTATCGTGACACTCCATGTTTTAATTGTTTCTTCTTCTCTGTCTATTTGGGGACATCATAAAAAGGGGGAGAAAGAATTATCATGTTATGGGGGAGTTTTTTGCATTATGGGGGAGATTTGATTTATTAATGCTTTATTCTTATATCATTTCAAACTCGATGCGTCACGAAGGTTTTTGCTTTATCTCTTGTGTGTAGGTACAAAGATTGATGATCACACGTTGCACACCCTGATTCGAAAAGCTTTGAGATTTGATGAAGACTTTTTGAAGAACATTTTGAGATCTTACAAATTTATTCAATGGGAGGGTAGATTTGTATAGGTATTTGATAATTCGGATGTTTTTATGTATGTATCGGCATAGACATAGGGGAAGATTTGTAAGGATATTATTTTATAAGTCCGTAATCAATTTAGTATGTCATATACCGCTACACCGTCGAAGAGCATTCAAGCATCAAAGATGGATCCGAATATCAAGTTCTTCATCAAAAAGACTTCGCAAGGTTTACTTTGGTAAGGTTATGTTTTTAATACCTTAACTTTACACTTAGAGTTTTTGGGATATTTTTACAAAATATTTTCTAAGTGTTGGAGCGGACTTTTTTGTCAAAATTTGAGAATGAGTATTTTTTCTAAGTATTGAAGCAAACATTAAAATAATATTTTTTTGACGCAGAGGTCATTCAATCGAGATCAGCATCTCGTTCGAGCGACATTGGTATGTCGCGCGATGTCGTTCAACCGACACGCGTCCCTCATTTGCGCGTAATGTCTGTTTTGTTTGAACGAGCTCTAATACCGAGGCGACGCATTTTTGTATAAATACTCATTAAATGATTTCATTTTTATTAAGAAGTCCCAGCATTTTGAAAGACAGAAAACTGCGAAACTGGAGAATTGCTTTTGACTTTTTCATTTAGGGTTTAACCCTTTTTTGTTTTCAATTCAAAAAAATTCCATATGCTTTGGTGAATTGTTTTGGTGTTCAAGAACACACCTTGCTGTTGTTTACCTTAGTGGGGAGAACTCTACAACCGAAGAGCTACGTGCTATTATGTAGGGATTCCTTATAAAGTTCACACTTGTGGAGAAGTCGTTTTGTTCTTCATTGCTGACCATCTGAAGTTCTTGCGGGAGATTCCAGACGACGATATTTCTAGTCGTTGCTTTGAAGGTTTGACGAAGACACTGTGCGTTACACTTGTGGGCGATTATCAGGTTGTATGTAAGTCAATGGTCTTGTGAATTCTTCAAAGTTATAGAAATAAAAGGTTTTGCCCTTCGGGAATTTTTCCTGAATAGTTGTGTCACATGCTTTATCTATTTATGTTTTGAGACACTCACACATGTTGTTGCATGTTTAGGAGCTGAATTGATTTGGTTTATATAGGCTCTAATTAAATAAGTGTGCCAAAATAGAAATTTGCGAATGAATTCAAATCGATATCACACACCGCATTTATTCCGTTTTATATATGGGATGGGATTTAGGTGTCATACGGCTTGACGGGGCGCGCCTTTGGCATTTCACTGGCTTAGGCATTTCACTTTTTGTTGCTCAATTGTTTAACAAATAATTTTTCAGAGTTCATTCATATTGGTATCTATTGTAAAATTAGTATCATTTTGATATATATTGGTTTCATTTGTTCCTCCATACTTCACTAGGTATTTATTTGTCTGTTTCATGTGTGTAGGTATGCTTCAGAGTTTTAAGATTTTAAGTCTACATCACCTTCAGACAGTTCATGCTTGCCGGTGCTACATATTCTAGTCCATGTCCTATATTTTTGATTTTGGGTTTATGGGATGGGATTTAGGCGTCATACGGCTTGACGGCCAGACTTAGGCATTTCACTGGTTTAGTTTTATCCCAGAATAGTCAAAGGGGAAGATTTGTAAGGACATAAATTTACAATTGAGTCCCTGTATTATTTTGACTTAATTCGTTGAACAAAACTGTGTTTGTAATATGTCATAGGGAGATTTTATTTTGTCACGATCCCACTTGGTCTATGACGTATTGATGAAATTGAAGCCGTTGTGGCAAAGCTTCAAATAATTAATTATGCCGAAGTTTAAATTGGTGCAATTTTATTCGTCTTCAAGTTAATTGCATTCCGAGATCACACAGGTATGAATGCGTATAATTGATGGTGCCCGGAATTATTTTTATAAAAAGATAAGGATGTATTTTTATCAAGGTTCTAAAAAACGCGGGGCGTGATCGAGGCATGGAGGCCAAGCCTTAAGCTTTAGAAGCCTAGGCGAGCCTTAGGCGTAAAAAGGCATGAAAAGGCGTTTAGGCATTTTTAATATATTTTAATATTTTTTAAACATAACAAGGCTATTAAAATACTAAAATTGTACATATCATAAAAATATGTTTGAATATTTGCAAATTAAAATACTATTTGATTATTTTGGATGAGATAATGGTTCGGTTTGTAAAAAAAATCTTTAAACGGCGATATCGGTTCACTAAAGCATTGTTGTTTTTAGAGAAAAAGTGCGCCTTAAGGGTGTTACCAAGCATAAGACGTCAAAATCTTAAGGCGGGGCACTTCTCCCAAGCCTCAAGCCTAGGCGAGTTTTTTGGAACAGTGATTTTTATAAAGAAAATTATTTTAAAATGTTTTTAAAAGTGTTTTAAATGTTTACACTACGTTTTATTCTAATAAGCTCGAAATAGAGTTTGACTTAATTGAGTCTCTTTTGGAAGAGATGTTTTAAACAAAAAGTCAAAAGGTCAAAGTGACAGGACTTTCGTTCGAACGCCATCTGTCCTTCGTTCAAGCAAGATGTCTATGTCACGCTAACGACATGCCTATCTCGTTCGAGAGACACTGTTTTTGCGGAGGCATTTAATTCTTTTTTAGAACTTTTTTTCGTCAGAGTTTTAATGTTTGCATTCTGGAGAAACAGTTTACGTTCTAGTACGAGTTTTGCACATGTTTTCTAAGGTTTAAAAATATTAAACACATCCTTAGAAGTTTGCAAATATCCGAGTTATCATTCTTATATGTTTATGTGATCTTGCTACACCAAGAAGGTTTATTCTACAATTGAACATCAGGATTTTGCGGTGAAGAAAAGCGAAGGACTTCTTATTCGACATAGTAGACGTATCAAAGCCAATCAGTGGACACCGAGACATACGTGGACGCGTGTGTTATGGAAAGGTATCATGGAAGACAGAATTTCTACGTGGGCACTATTGAAGAACGGTAGAAGATTAGAAGGAGAGTCAAGACCGTGGGGATCGAGTCATTGAGTAAGGCAAATCTTTATTTGTAAAACCTTTATTCATAGTGATTGTGTGGCTTGGGCCGTCCGAGGTTGTTTTCCCGTTTTAGGTTTTTTACTCGTACATCCGGCGTTGTGAGTATTCTTTACTTGAATTTACTTGGTTTAATCACTAAATGCATGTTTAGGATTAATCAAGTTAAAATTGGTTTAAAGTAAGAATTGTTTTTTCACAACTTGGTTTGGTGCTAATTAAAAGTTGGATAATTTTTGAATGAAAATTGGTTTGATTTGAAACACACTTGCATAAGGGACCACCCCAATTTTTCACAAACATCATATTATCGTTATTCAACTTATAATATTTTTCCTTATGCAGGATGCCTTCTTGAATTTCAACTCCATATTATTTGACGAGGCATTAGCAAATATGGAGATACCCAACTACGGGGATGCTGCTTCCTTAGGAGTTGATGTTAGTATGGCATTCTTTACGGAGAAGGCATTTCCCACGAGGCAAGAGTTTGTTGATTGGCCTCAAGAGCAAGTCCAATCCATTAAAATGATAATAGTCATCACCAAGTCCGATGCACCTTTTGCAACTCATAAGGGACGTCTACACATTGGTTGTGAGAGGGGAGGTGAATACCATGATCATCACGGGAAGAATGTTGGGAACAAAGGTAGTAGCCAAGAGAAAAAAAAGGTAGGAAGAGGGACACGGACACTTAGAAGTACAACTGTCCATTTTTTGTAAGGGCATTCCGATTAACAATGGATATTGGATATTGTCTGTCGTTAGCGGCGTTCACAATCACCAATATTCAGAAACGTTAGTTGCACATGCATACGCCGATCGACTTTCCTTGGTGGAAAAAAATTATTGAACAGATGTCCTTGAGTGGGGTAAAGTCAACCGCCATTCTAATGACGATTAAAAGTCGTAATGTTAGTAATGTTTCGACCATGAAAATAATTTACAATGCCAAGGGGAAGTTGAGGATTTCACTACGAGAGGATAAAACGGCAATGCAACAATTAATAAAATTGTTTGGGGATAAACATTACGTGTATTGGTATAGAATGAATGAGTCTACCATGGAGGAGGAAGACATTTTTTGGGCACATCCAAACTCAATCCAACTAGCCAAGTGTTTTTCGTCCGTTATCATTATTGACTGGACATACAAGACCAATCGCTACAAGATGCCTTTGCTCGAGATGGTTGGAATAACGTCCTACCGTAGGACTTTCAATATTGCCTTTGATGTTTTAGCAACGAAAAAGGTGGAGAACTATCGTTGGGAGTTAGTATGCTTGAAATCCCTATTCGATCTGTTTACATGTCCCGTAGTTTTCATCACAGATCGAGAGTATGCGTGCATGAATGCGTTGCGAGTTATGTTACCTGAGGCGAGAACTATGGTTTACACCTGCCACATTCATCCCAATGTGGAGCTCCATGCTAGGAAAGAGATCAACGATGAGGATACATTACAGAAGTTCATGACGGATTGGATGCATTTGGTTGAATCCCCCACCGAGAGTGATTTTAATGAAGAGTGGACGCTTTTTCACTATGATTGGGTTACGTTCCCGAACACGCTTCAGTACATAGATTGTACATGGTACAATCTAAGGGAGAGCTTCAATCATGTGTGGACAAATATCGTTAGGCACCGGGACAACCAAACTACTAATCGTTGTGAAGGAGCACGTGTTAAGTTGAAGATGCACTTTGAGAGTTCTTAATTTCCTTTTGACAAGGTTTTTGCCAGCATGCACAACTACGTTGAGTTGCAAGTGACAGATATTATGAGGGAGTTTGAGGATTCTTTGTAAAAATTAAAGCACTCCCACAATATTACTGTTTTGCGAGAGCTCATAGGCCGAGTTTCTCATTATGCCATTGACCTAATTCTTGAGGATATGAAGACTAGTGATACCATTGGCATTGATGTCAAATCGTGCCTACACTTGGCACGCAACATCTATGATCTACCGTGCGCTCATGAATTGGTCATCTATCGGATTGAGGGCAGGGAAATACTATTGGGGGATGTTGATGCACATTGGCGCAAATTAATAATGGTGCCCGAATTAGAGAAGTACCATATAGTTGACTACCAGCCAATAATGATACTTTTTAAACAAAGGTGGGAACGGTGAACTATCGAATAGCAAAAGGCCATGTTGCGAAAACTCAAGGACATCGGGTGTCCCACAACCAGTAGGCTATTTGAGCCATCCGTTCTAAATCATTGCAAGGGTCTCCCTAGAGCTCGAAAACCACCTGCTAAAGAGAAAAAGCACGAGAAGTCAACTAAAAGGGATCCCTCGAGCTTCGAAATTGCTAGGAAATCAACAAAAGAAGAATATCCCGCGGTCTAAAGGCCTAAGAAGAAAATTAATTTCACGGAGTTCACCCGCCCAGCCCCATGGTGTACGGACTACTCCCCTGCATATAAATAATATATCAATGAGATACCGATCTTTTATAAAGATTGCGTAGAAGATATCATCGAGGTTGAAGTTGACGGAAATTGTGGGTTTAGATGCGTTGTTAAATGTCTCAGATTTGGGCCCGATGGATAGAGACAGGTAAAATCAAACTTGATTGAAGAAGTTACGGTAAATAATGACTTCTATGCAAATTATTTTGGTGTTTGGTTTTCGAACTGTCCTACATATGTTGGAAGATTATTCAAGCTCATGTATGCCCAAATCTTGGATGACCATGCCCGAGTGCGTCTATCTTTTAGCAAAAACTTATAAGTTTGTGTGCGTCCTCATTTCGAAGAGACAGTGTCTCACATTTTTACCAATGACATCCGACCTATTTTATTCTTTTACTTCTATGCGACCCCTCATCTACCTTCTCTTTTCCCTTGCCTTTGGACTTGAATTGCTTTTCTACCTGCTCCTCAATGACAACCAGCCTGCCTACCCAATGTCCATAGTTAGGATATCATAGGCTTAGACATAGCGTACAATTAATTTGGCCGGATCAACAGCAATTCCATCGTCAATATTATTCTTCATTAAGTCCATAGCATTGCGCACCTCGTCCGCCTATGAAATAGATAATAACATCATGGGATTAGATTATATAAAAACTTATATATAATTACATATATAATACACGAAAGAAGTTTAGACAAAAGAACTTACCAACGATGTTTGCTGCTGTTTCACACTGCGAAACTTGGGGTTTTGGACTCTAGGATGGGATTTGGACATGAACCAAGCCATATAATCACTGCTACAATCCCACGGGCTAGATACGGTCACAAACCTAGATTTATCGGATAAAATGTGGTCTTGCCAGTTTTCTTGGTACCTTTTTTGCATTTCGAACTTAACTTCGTACCAAGCCGCCTTGTTTCTCCTATCGTCCTTCAAGGATGACATTGGGTCACACAGTATGATGTATTGCCATCCCATTTATCTAAGGCATCTTTCAGGGTAATAGGGCTCCCCCACCTTAAAAAAAATCATAATCACGTTATACCATGAAGCTTCATGACATGGATAAGTAACCCTAGAATCTTGATAGGGTTCCCAAATGACCTACACATAAACAAAACATAATTAAATGTCAGAAAATATCAAAGTCAAAATAAAATGTTACAAATAATATTTGAATTTACTCACATCACCAACACTCGTATCATTCAATTGCTCCCTAAAATTGATTAAATTTGTAAATGAATTTTTCTGAAAGGCGGACTGCAATGACCAACGTGCAATCCTTGGCATGATTTCATCAAACTTCATGTCAACGCATCCGCTAACCACTGTAAAATGCTCATATATCCATTACTGCAAAACACACACATTACGAATTTATTATAAAAAAGGGTAAATTGATAAACACACATAATCAGAATATGAATGTGTGTTATTAGTTACCTATATAAGAGAGAGGCAACCACTCATTTGCTTCACACCTGAACGAGAGGCAAGGGCCCAGCTATCTATACACATGTACTAGGATCCCCATACCCCATGCTAGTTTCCCCACCTCCTTCATGCCTCTAAGAACATGAATGTATAACACGAAAATCTTATTCTTTGTCTTGTTGGGGAAAACTATGCACCTGATAATGTAGAGCAAATAGTCCCTGGCGCAATAGTCTTTGTCTTCACTCGATGCATTGGGGTCATGCGACCTCTCCTTGAAATTCGGAGTGAGCCAGTTCAAACGGATGACCGCATGCTCGCTACATTCCTCCAAGGCAACTTCCCTGTTCACTCCTAATAACTCTACCACTAAGTCCACAACTGACGAGACCACTACATCATCCTCCTCCTTAACTGCGGGCTACGGGTTATACAAAGGTGATCCGATGAGAGGAACACCTAAGATTGCCGATACATCATTGAGGGTGATTGTCATCTCCCCAAATGGCATATGGAATGTGTTAGTCTCCGAATGCCACCTCTCGACAAATGCCGATATAAGGGCGTAATCTATATAACGACCCTCCAGCTTAGCCCTTTGGACCCTCCATTATAAACTTGCAAAAAAATCACTAAATTGCCACTCCTTAATCTTCTTCCAATGATTGATGCACAATATAGGCACCCGCTCCACCTACAATATAAGAAAAATATTTATTAAGTTTTATGAAAGGAATGAAAAATTTATAATATTAATGATTTAACATTGAAGGGGAATGAAATTACCACTGCACTAGTCCAAATATGGTAGGCCAAATGATGCTTGAAATGCTTTAATAGGATAAGATCGACGGGCCCCCTATATGCTGCCGTAGAGGTGCCTTCTTCAGACACCTTTTTCTTCTGGATATACGCTACTGCGGTCTTGTGTAAAATGCTAAACAGGTTATCAGGACGTTAGGGAGAAAAATACTCTGGCTCAGCATCATCCTCTGTCGCCTCTTGACCCTCCTCAGCCTCCTCCTCAACCTCAAGATTATCCTCATCCTCAAGATCATCCCCATCCTCAACCTCAAACTCACCCTCAACAATAACCTGCTTGTCATGAACCACAATCCACCTCCATCACATCCGGGACAAACACAATAAACATAGCATGGAACACTTCTCTATGCTTCCTCTCAAAGTCAGTTAATGGCTTACGCTTCTTGCAAGAGTAGGATACTAGGTTATCCATGGTAGACCTGCATTAAAGCAATTAACACACTAATGAGTATAATGGGCTAAACATTATTCATAAACATAAACCTAAACCAATTTATGGGGTAAACATAAACCTATACCATGTACATATACCTATACCCTATATTGTGGAAAAAAGAATTCATAAACATAAGCCTTGAATTATTGTAAACATTGAGAGAGTGCTTAACACATTGAAATCTAAACATAAGTCATAACAGTCAGAGCTTAACACAATACATAATTCAATGTGCACTCGACATAAATATAGCAAATGTGGACGTATGATTCGACATAAACATATCGAAATAATTGAATTCATTCGGGATAAAGGTGGAAAATGGATGTGTCTATATTTGGCATACACATAACGAAATATATGAATCCATTCGGGGTGAAAATGACGAATGAAGCGAATTAAGCCATATATTTCGTGATCCAATCGTCATAAACATAATGAATTAAGTAACATATTTCGTGATAATGGTAATGAATGGATACTCTAATTCAAAATGCATTGATTCGTTAGAAACATGACAAATCAATGCAAGTAAATCGTTATGATTATACCGATTGAAGCCCTAGTGACACACCCCAGTCCAGTTACTTATAATTAAGTTTGAAAGTCAAAGTGAGTCAAATCATAAATACCTTAATCAAACCATAAACACGAGTATCCTTTTTCAGTTGTTAACATGAATCCATAAAACTAAAACTTTTAACAATTTTAAAGTAATTACGTTATTTAAACTTACTGAAAGGATAAGTAGGCTAAAATTACCTCATTACATTTGACCAAAATCATGGTTTTATGCATCCCTGGCTAACCCCACCGACCTCCTAGATTTGGTAGTGATATTATTATACCTGAAAAATATAAACATAGGTACTGTGAGCCAAATAGGTCAGCGAATGCATCACTACTACAATATTGCATAAAATTAAATGCAATAATCATATCCATGTGGTAATATATATATATCCGACTCATTCATAAATAATGAACAATTATACACTTATCCGGCTCATTCATAAAGAATGACTGATTGTATACTCATCCGACTCATTAATAAATAATGACCAATTATATATACTCTTCTGGATCATCCATAAATTCATAAAGAATGAACAATCATATACTCATCCGACTCATTCATAAAGAGTGACCAATTATATACTTATCTGGCTCATTCATAATGAATGACCAACTTTTCGGATCATGATTCACATATCCTGTCTGCAATAGACAATTCTCCCCAATTTCGGGTTGGGGAGTAACCTACCATTTTTGTAAACCAAAATGAACAGCTTCATATTCATAACATTATGATCATATCCATAACCATGCATAAATACATCTTACCAGTGAGTAATATTATGATATTATCCATAGCCATGTATAAATGCATCTTACCAATGAGTACATTGACCTTGGCCATTTAATGTGTTTTTCCTTTGTCATTATTTGGAACTTGTACAACTAAATCTCCTTCCCTCCTATCATTCTTATAATATTAGTATCATCATAAGAATATCAACAATCCGAATAATAACTTAACGTAACTCAATTCATAAGCATCTTATCATCCCATTCAAATCATTTATCACAAATGAAGTCCCATCCACGTTCGTGTCAATATATTTGAAATATAAAAATCATAATACACAATTAGAATTCAATCTTCATCATATTGGACTTCCAATACAAAATATGACACATCATTTCAAGTTTCCTAGAGCAAGATATGTCCATTTCTTTATTACATAGAAAATCCTCCCTATAGGCTCCTCTATCGTTCAGTCAACTTCCAGGAATTATCAGAACTTTTCTACATCATAAATTTCTATGATATTCCATAAAATTTCATTAAACATATTGAATAATACCAAATTAAAGTTTCATAAGTTTTTAGGTTCATTTGCTCTGTCATGCAAAACATCGAACACATGGTGTGCATACTTACTCTTCTAGGGAAGATTTTATACCCGAACTTCAAACTATCACCCAAGATTCATTTGTTGGTATATTTACATATTTTTTGGATATTCTATACATATATGAGTCTATTTTAATCTCCAACTATAATTACTCAATTCCAGTAAGTATACAAAAATATATAGATGTTTGAATACACAAGGTTTCTAAATGAATCAATTTCAAGGGTTTACACGTTCAACTTGCTTAAACTCGCATTTATCCATGCATATACACCAAGGCATGAAAGTTCAATAAACAATCAATGATTTATACTATTTCAATCAGTAATAACAAACATTTAACAAGATTTATGTGTAGAATTACCCTAGGTACTTTTTTGTAATTTCCTAAACTTTCATTTATGAATATGAAAATCTTTCATATTCAAAATTCCAACACCAAATGTATCTGTTTGACTTTAACTACTTTCCGTATCATTTCTGAAGTTTAATAATATGTAAATATCATCCTTACAATTTCTTAATTTAAATATAGCCTCACTACTTTTCACATATCGAAACTGAACACTAAATTTTTGTTCTTAACCAAGATTTCATATTCACCTTCATGTATATTCTACACTCGTGAACTATGAACTCTATATAACTTCTCACTATATTCCCTTTTTCATTATCGTTTGATTGTTCTTTAAGTAACATAGAATGACCTTAACAAGTCATTTATCCAATACAATAACTTTACAATCATAATTTTATCCCAATCCTTATTAACATGATATTCTTATGCAATATCATTAATACACCCATCTTACCCATTTGGTGACATGGATGTTAAACGTAAAATCACCACATAAAACTTTAACATACTTACCAACCCCATAATACTTTTCTAACTATTATATGTTGTATTTATTTCAAATAACCTATAAAAATACCTTAACTTATCACATTATGGTATCTCACATAGCAAATTATCCTTACAATACTTCTTGGTGACTTCGTATAATGTCAATCATATTCATTATATGTCATACTCTTAGTGATAACACGTACGTACAATGACAATTACAACTCAATATCCCCCCAACTAGTTGTTGATATTCCAACCCGATTAGCATCTTTCCCATACTCATCTACAACACAAACTTTTAAAAAGGATCATCAATATTTTTAAACTTCCAACTCTTTAACACCTCTTATCAACTTTACTAATTATATAAGCATTTCAAAACATCCACTAAATGTACTCATACTATTAAAGACGTACATCTCGACTCTCATTAATCTTTTCTTTTACTTATCATAATTCACTATGAACCCATATTCAGATCAATTATGATATATTGACTAGTAATTGAATTTTAAACCATTTCACATATTAAATTTAAACATATACAACTACTAATCCTCTCACTTCCCCTTTACTCTATGAATATTCATTTTATTCACACTCAAACAATTTAAGTCTCATCATATTCATCCTTTAATGTAATATGGGTTCCCGTACCTCACACTCCCACATAAATGGGGCGCACACCAAACGATGAATTAATAAGTGACACAACTCACGTCCACATATACCAGTATAGGAAGCGATCACTTCAATACTTCACAATTTTGTGTATCACATTTTACCTTTAAATGTTTCCTTTAATGACACATTTGTCCATACAACATATAAAAATGCAATGTTTCGTATTAAAATATATGTATTCGCTGTCATCCCCGAATCAATCTTAACATTTCTTTTTCTTTCCTGTAAGATCCTTACACTTCATATCATATACAACAATATATATGTATAACTAACAGATGTTAGTCAATAAAGCTAGTTTACTCATGACTCAAAATAATTTCTACTTCCATTGCCAAATCTAGGCACTCCTAACCCCAGAACCTCGAAAACCTGGCTTTGATACCAAAGTTGATACACCCCAACCCAGTTACTTATACACACACACACACACACACACACACGCACACACACACAGGTAGGCTCATGTGCAAACTAAGTTCGCACATCATTTTCTTAAAATAGTAAAAAAAATATTTTTGAGTTGATTTTTTTTGTGTGATATTTAAACATTTCAAGGTACTCATATAAAAAAAATCAGTTCAATTTTTTTGCTATTTTTAAAAAATCAGTCAAATTTTTATTGCTTGTTAAGCACTTTAAAAGCTGCGAAAGTTTGACCGATTTTTTAAAAATAGCTAAAAGAGTTTTTTTGTGCTGATTTTTTTATATGGGTCCATTGAAATGTTTAAATAGAACATAAAAAAATCAACTCAATTTTTTTTAATATTTTGTGTCTGCCAGCACATGTGCAAACTTTGTGTGCACAAGAGCCTGCCTCTCTCTCTCTCTCTCTCTCTCTCTCTCTCTCTCTATCTATCTATCTATCTATCTATATATCTATATTGTTAATATTATTTCTGGAATATATATACACATACATATACGAAATATACAAAAATATGAACTATTGAAAAAATATACGAAATTCATGAAATATTTAAAAAATATATGAAATATTTTTCAAAAATATACGAAATATAAAAAATATATATATTTACAAATTTATGAACTATATATTTTTATATATTTATATATTTACGAAATATATAGAGTTTTTAAAAAAAAAATTGCTTTGAGTAATTTGTCACCCAAAGATGAGAAATAAAAACATGAACCTTCCTAAAGAATTGGTTTCCACCTTAAGGTGACAAATTGTGCTTAAGGGTGTTATATGTGGAAAATAAATTTCAAGACAAATTTAAGCTATCATATAACCTAAAAGTTGAAATTTTTTGAAAATTTTCAACTTTTTAAAATTTGCCATGGAATTCAAGTGATATTAAACTGTGCCTAAATGTATTGTACGTGTATTGTACACACTTAATTCGTGTTGTAAAACTCATTTTATATATGTTTTGAGCAAATTAAGGAAAACTCTATTGAAATTTTAAATAATTACAATAATCTCATTTATATTTAGAAATCAATTTTAACTTGATTTGTAGTATATTGAACCTTTTATTTTATTGTTGTAACATAACTAAACATCAAGTATAATTATTTTATCAAGTTAATATCTCAAGTGCTTTAAATAGTTATATTTATACTTGAGATATAACATCTAAGAACATCCAGAACGGTGGAGCAAAGGGACAAGGAAAGAGTCAAGTTTGCAAATCTGTTCGCTCGCAATGGTGGAGGAATGGCTACAAAATCCGTAGAAAAAAGGTTGTGGGTTTCTAGTTTTACTGAACGAGTGCAATTTAGTAAAACCATCCTATGAACTTCTTTTGTTCGTAAGAGTTCCTACGAACATCAGAATTTCGTAAGTATTCCTACGGACAAAAGAAGTTCATAGGAAGGTTTCTTATTGCACAGTAGTTAAATGTCCATTTCATTATAAATAGATCCCAAACCTCATTTCATTTTTCAATCAAACCCCATTTTCTACCCCTATTTTCTCCCCCTCTAATTATTCCATCATATTTCGTTATTTTCATCATAATTTTTTTAATTCTTTGAATGATGTCTTCCACTCAACCAACTAATACTAATACACAACGGCAACCCAGTATGACTCCATTTGAGGACTCTATTTTATATATAGCTTATGAAAAATATACTTGGCGAGGTATTGAAGGAAACTCGATAACATCCAGGACATTTTGGGATACCATGATGAATGAGTATAACATCATACGTGGAATAACGATAATGCATACGAGATCCATGCTCTCAACACGTTACAATCATTTATCACATTATAATGATGCATATTGCAAAGCTTTCTCACCAACTTAATAATATGGGAAGTGACAGGAATGAGTTCCAAGCGGTTACAAATGCCCGCAAGGCATACTGTGTTAAAACCACCAAACAAATCACGTTTGATATTTGCTATCAAATTTTGAAAGATTTTCCAAAATTTGACTTGAAGAACATAGTGGGGAAAGACAAAAGCCTTACGCCCATAGATGAAGAGGACGATCCAGGTGTGCGGGATGTACCGTCCAAACCCCCAGGCAGAAGGGTAAGAAACAACATGCACATTAATGTGCGCGTTCTAACATCTTAAATTGTAGCACTGCAGTACTCAAACATTGCGAAGACTTTAATGAAATATTTAAAAGAAAGCAAGAGTGGAAGCATAATCGTGCCATGAAATTTGACTCTCAAATGGATGCATTCATTGAGATAAAGCGAGATGATCAACTCACAAAAAAAATATTCTTAGTTTGTGCATATAGGTTGGAGAGCAGTCATACATCATGAAGGATATGCCCAATATGAATGCCGTACAACATCAGTTACATCTCAAAAGTTTCAACGACCTCTCAGCAATGGTTGCTATGACCGAAGCTGTGATTTTTTCATTATAGTCGAACTCTATCGGGTTGTCAAACCCCGAGTCGGTTCCATCCATTTCAATTCACGATGAGTAGGATGTTTTAGAGTTGTATTGTTCGATCTTTTAATTTTTCCCTTAATTTGCTTTAATATATGTAATATCATCGTCATTTTGTTTCAATAAATCTAATGTCACCATTTAAATAAATCACATATCACTGTTGTTTAGTAATATCTGTTAAAATCAAATAATCGGTTCAAACTTTATATTAAATGTAATAAAAAATATATCACCACAACGACAATCGTATAAGAGCAAGATGAAAAAGTGTTTAAGCGATCGATTATACATGGTTATAAGCATGATAATTCTGAATTCATTAACCCATCATTTCATCGCCGTAGGTGTTCTAAATGTGCTCCACCAAATCATTCCATAATTGTTGATGTTTAATTACGTCTCTTATCTTAGCATCCCGTGTGAGGTAGTCATAGAAATTAGTTTTCCCCTCATTATTTCAGGTGTTTCATCGTTCTATTCATATTCATTTTTCCATGGACAATCTCTACGTTCATCGTCAATAATCATATTGTGCATTATGATGTAAGATTTCATTATGGTTGTTAGCGGCGTCCTATTCCATAATTTACAAGGTTCACGAACGAAAGCGAATCGTGCTTGTAGTATACCAAAAGAACGTTCAACATCTTTTCTGCACACTACTTGGTACGTGATAAATATTTTTTGTTTTTGTGTAATCCCATTTTTCTTCCTAAAGGTTTAACGATTGAAGCATAGGGAGGGTAAATGCCATCACCAAAGTAGTACCCCATATTGTATGAATTTCCATTAATAGTGTAATTAACGGGAGCAGAAGTTCCATTCCTCAATTCCTAGAAGTCGTTGGATCGGTGCAAGACATTTAAATCGTTTCAAGATCCATGCACCCCCCAAAGAAAGATTTCCAAGTTTAGAGGTCGTATGAGGCAATCGATTCGAGGATAATAGTTGGTGATTCTTTACATCCACTGTATAGAGCGTGCCATGCTGTGGGGGAGTTTTTCCAATGCCAACGCATACAGTTTATGCTGCCTAGCATTCTTGTAAAACCTCTGTTTGCATTTTGTTCAAGTAACCTTGTGACGTTGCCTACTGCCAAATTTCTGCCATACTAGGGACCGAAAATCCTCACAATTTCCTTTGTGAATCTAATAACAGTTTCTAATAAAGTGGTTTCACTCATTTCGTACTTCTCATACCACACGTCATGGAAACCTCCGTTAGTTAGCGATCGAATTGCCCCTAACTCTTTCTGATGAGAGATTAAACCTTGACGACCACATGCACCGATCTTCTGAACAAAGTTGTCATCATAAAGACAAATGGAATCAAGGATGTGATTTAAAATACTATACCACATCCTAAATCTCCATCGCAAATAATACTCGCTATACACCTTATCTTAACCAAAGTAATCTTTCCATAGTGTTGCATGTCCCTTTTCTCTCCTTCGATTCACTCGACGTCTGCTTTCAAGTTCTTTCCCATCTCGAATTATATTTTTTTTCAGCAAACCAGCGTGTAATCTCCATGTAAATTATCATATCCTTATTTGAATCATCTGATGATGCTCCATCATTAAATTGAGCATATTGGAGCATAAGATTTTTCCCCTCATCGTTAGAACTGGATGAGTCCATGATTTAATTTTGTCATAAAATATTATAAATCGAGTTATATTATGGTGTTCAATACATAACAAATTACAGACTATTTATAAATGTTCCATGAAGATTAATGTGCCATGAAGGTTAATGTGCCATGAAGGTTTTACACATTTCTTAAGAAATGTGCCGTGAAATAGTGAATCTGAACATTTCTTAAGAATTGTGCCATGATAAAGTGAATCTGATCAAGAAATAGTGAAAGAGTGATGGGTGATTTTATTTTCCCTGAAAGAGTGAATCTTCACATTTATTTTTACTACTCTTAATATTTCTTAAGAAATGTGCCATGAAAGATATTGATGCATGAGATTACAAAACTCTCAACTGTGATATTTTTCTTTTCTTAAGAAATATGCCAATGATGTTGGTAAATTTCGATAGTCTACAATTTAATTGTTATAGTGCCTATAAATTGGAGAAGTGATCAAAATATTTTAGAGTGCCTACTCTCCTTCTTATTTTAGTGGTCACATAATGAATTACCCAAGGTGGTCAACTACCGAGGATTATTACTTCCTCATAGAAATAACAGAGACATGCTATAATAAGTTCGCGGGATCGATTAACCATGGTGGAATACGACGGAGTTGGACGAATAGCCGAGCATTTTCTCCCTGTTTTCATTATGTTCACGAATTCGAGTGGATATGGATCGTTTTAAAATAAAAATTAGACCTATACCAGTTAGCGGTTACGACTGGTGGGGTTGATTGGGATGCGTCAGCCTTCACACTAATTGTGCATAATGACGAGGCGTGAGAAAGGTTGTGTGAGCAAGTCCCACGGTGTAGAGATATACTTGGAGATCCATCGTATTTATTTGATGAATTTAAGGGTGATCTTTACCAGACTGTTTAAATTGTACGAGTTAATAAATTTTGAGTTCTCATTCCAAGTGCAATATTTTTTATGTTCTCATTCCCTATGTAATAAAATGGTAATCATTTGAAAATAATAAGTACTAGGCGTTTACGTTATTGCTCTTAAAATAGTGTGACATAAACTTGTGGTTGGCACACTGAAGTGTCATAAAATTCTGTGTGGCAGAGGTCTGTGTGTGCTAGAAGTGATGAAGTGCCAAAGTTCTAGAGGCCTGTGTGTCTCAGAACCATAAAAATCAAATAAAGTTATGGAGCCATGCAAGAGCCTTAAAATAGTGTGCCATAATAAAGTTATTTTACTTAGGATTGTGTGCTAGTTTCTAATTTGCTACAGGAACCATGCAGACTATTTTACTATATGAGGCTAATGTTTATTTTACTATGATACGTGTGCCACTTTGGCTTTTACCCACATTCTTTTAAAGTTAAAGTTATTTTACTACATTATGGCCTGCAGACCATATGTAGACGCATTATTTTTTTAAAAAATGTTTATTTTATTGTGTGCAGGTGGTTGGTGTGGTGAAGGAATTGGCAATGATTCCTCTTGGTAATGCGTCTTTGTTGTTGGAGGATCCTACGGGCACAATAAAAGCGAGCCTTAACTACGGAGCATTCACAAAGAGTACACTTGTGCAGAATATAAAGATAGGATGTGTCATTGCGCTTAGTGATACCAGATTGTACAATTATAATAAAAATCAATGTATTTTAGGCATAACAAATGCTAATCTCATCAATGTGATTGAAGGAGAAGTGGAACTATCAAATTTGGCCCGTGTAAGACGTGGTTTTTTCTAGAAATGTGTACTACGATTTATACGTTAATAAATCGTGACAATGAAACATCTCAATTACTTGGTATTTAAACATATTAATAAGTCAATAAATTGTGGCAATGAAATTGAACTGAAAAAAATTTATGTATTGATTTCAATATATAAATGAATACATCCATTGATAAAATATATTAAGGTTATAATTAAAGTCACTGTTGCCCCTGTCCATATTCAAAATCCTGTCCCAAATCCACATGCAGTCCCATCATCGGATCGTCACTAAATTGGGTGCCCCAACTTTTTTTGCGATTGATATGCCGTATATGGGTGAGGTGGTGGAACTGGTGTGGTACGTAAACATTGACAAGGGTGTAACTCAGCCCACTAACCTCAGGTCCAACACCACGCACATTTAAGGCAGCTAGTTATCGCTCGACCTCCTAAATTCGATCATCACATGTTCTAATGATATCCCCACGCTCTCGAGTCTTAGTAAGTTGTAAATGACGAAGACCACGTATATTATCTATTGCATCGATGTATGGCTCATGCCATTCTGATTGTGAAAACGACTGATCTGAAGGAGCGTTGGTTAGGAACTCTGGTCGCGGCACACTCCATTCATATGAGTCACCCTACGGTATGCTGACATATACCTTCCAATTATGCGTAGGCGCATGTATCTGTGTAGGACCTACCGATGCAAACTATGTATGAGCTGGTTAATCAGTGCTGGGGCCTGTGGGATGCATAATGTAGATGGTGCCACTGATCCAACTCCAATCAAATCTATATTGACGTATCATGCCATTGCCAGTAGTAACGGCCCCTGCGCAACTGCCTTCCAATAGGCATCATACTATTCTTGGGACAAAGCTAATATATGGCATTTGCGACCGACCAATTTTGGGTAAAGGCGGCTAGGAATTCCTGTTCTGCAATCGAAAACCCTTAAATAAGGTATTCCAAAAAATCATATGCAACCGGGATAAATAATGTACATATGTGATGACATCATTGTGTTGGTAAATCGACGTCTCGTACGAATGCCAAGTGATGGATTCCAGTGACCGCATCTCAAGCTGATGTTGCCTGAGATATTAAACCGTTGAGCGCCCTTTACACACCTCTTGTTCATCCTTAACCAACGGAATATTCGGGTCCATATATCTAAGGATGGATCAACAAGAATCAGACATGCCGTCGCCATGTACTCGCGATGTAAGTATTGCAAAATATGTAAATACATTAAATTGATTAGAATACGTTAAATATTATTTTAAAGAAACATAAAATTCATAAATGTTTAAAAATAATTTAAAAAACTGTATCTCTATTAATTGCCACATGCACTCGACACTGGTTAATGATTGTTGACTAGATTTGTCCATTGACCAAATAATATGGGCATAAATAGCCGAACTCCAATCCTAGACCCCAATCGTCGTAACGTCCTCCAAATAATACAAATACCGGATGCCGGAGGTGGAATTAGAACTTGGAAAGAATAAACTGCCAATAACGTAAAAGAAAAATGCCTAAGCCATGACTGGCCACATGTAATCCGACAGATTGGTTGCTTTACAAATTTTTTAATGTATTTCTTAATGTCGAAAACCAGAATTCTAGCACATGGTACTCGTTGTATATGAATTTCTAGAAAAAATCATTAAGAGTATTTGCAAAATTAATCTATTTATTGTTCAACAAGTTTTTAACGGGTAACCTTGGCCCAATCGAGATGTCTGTACATAAATTATAACTACATATTATATATAAAAATAATATGATAATTATTGTAAGACATTCAATTTATTTAAATATAATATAAATAATAGTAAATTAGGGATTTAATAAGAAATAATAATTATCGAAAAGTATCGTGACGTCGAAAAGAGTGAACGCGATTTTAACATACGGTAGTTGGAAGGTATGCGTCGTGTCCTTCCAACGTTTGATCATCGTCGTCACAATGCATTGATCGGAATTCAGCATCACCTTCGAAAATAAGTTGGACATAAAACCGACACCGTCGATAATTTCTTTTATAATCGATTTATTTTCTACGATTAATTTGTATAATTTCATTGGGCCCTCCCAATCACCACGTAATTTAAATTAATTTCCATTAATAATCAACGTCTCCTCGTCGGACGCTTGTGTTTTCCGATCGAAAATCCGAGTGTAATGCTTGTGTATGGGATTGGACGATTCACTCGACGTAGCTTGTGTTGGAATTGCTGTTGAGGTGGAGCCGTGTTTTTTTTTCTTTTTCCGATATTTAATTATTTTTTCCATCTTTTTCCATCCATGATGTAAACAATTTATGTCTAAGAATTAAAGAACTATTTTTATGGATATAGGGTCTGATTTTGGTAGTTTATGGGATTCTTTTAGAAAAATTTGGGATGTAGTTGGAAGATTAAATGTGACAGATTTTTTGGATTAACTGGTTTTGGAAGATATTATGAGGATGCTGGAGGTTGAAGATGATGAGTGAATGGGGATGATGATTAAAGAGAGGTGTTGTTATATATCACAAAGAAATGTTACCGTTTATAGCCATTATGACTTTTTACGAAATTCTGAAGTTCATAGGAAGGCTCTCCCACTACATGTCTTACATCTGGGCAAAAAGTAAAGGGCCAAATTGAGTTTTAAACTACCTTTTGTGGCGTTCCCCCATTGCGGATGATGTAGATGCACTTGAACATTATTGGTAAATAAAGTTGGTACGTACACAAACTTTTAGTTGTTAAAAATAATCTAGTTAACTAGAACAATATTACCGTAGACTCTTATTGAGGGCGGGTAAAACAAGATGACGTTTTGCAGAGTTGCACCCCAACTTGGAAGTGATGAAGAGTTGGTATTGTGATTTTATGAGACCCAGACCAATATCTTCGGTGACTGCTTACCTCAAAGCTTGCTCCGTCCGGTAAAAAGTGGTGATAACCAACCTTTATTGCTTTGATTATGTCTGGTTTTGTATTTACTGCATCTGTTAGTGATTTTTTTAACTTTTACTTTAACCCACACTCGTTTTCATAATATATTCTTTCCCCCTATTGTCCCATTTTGTGACATTTTGTTGGAATGTTGCCTCATTTGAAAATGAGGACTAAGTGTCTATTACGAAAATGAGTGGGTGCCAAAGCAAAAGTTAGACATAATAATGTGTTCCAAACTCTAAATTAACCCAAAGTTTATTTATATTTTCTCACACTCAATAGTTGCTCACTCTTTCTCAATTTTATTTCGATTTTCGAAAAGTGTTTTCCTATTTTGGCGATACCATACACCAAATCCTCGATGATAATAATTCGAGGACTAAAATATATATTTATCACCTGCCTTTTTATTACATAATGAAGATAAACCATGATAATTTCACAATTATCGAGGTTATGTTCGTTATTGACAAGTTATTGAGTGTTATATATGGGAAATGATATTGTTAACTTATGAATGTATATTTCTCGGATATGTTCACTAATGTATAAAGTACTCGATAATTTACCATTAATGACGGTGACGCAAATTACACATTAGTGGTCAAGAAAATAAATTAGAAAGAGAATCATGAGATTTCTTATATTCAAAATGAGGAGTATCCTCAAATGAGGCTTACATGGAGTATTTGAAGGGGAGGAGTAGATTAGGCTTTAAGCTAATATTCTAATTATAACAATACCCTTAATTGCCTTTTGCTACTCCTACCTTTAAATACTAAAATAAAAGGAAATACAATGAAATAATAAAAGAAAAGAAAATATCAAAAATAAAAAAGTGTAATAAAAGCCTAAAAAGGGCCTATTTCCATCACACTCCCTCTTTTAATACCAAGCTCGTCCTCGAGCATTCAAAAAAAATTTGGGGACTCATGATGAAATTCTAAAAATTATGCTAAGAAACTTGTGGGGGGTCAAATATAATTTTTGAAAGTTGAGGAGTTCACATCTCACAAATACTGGTATTCGTTTCTTATTCTCTCCTCTTTTTTCACCCAAAGCGGCCCTAAAAATTCCACCCGCTTAAAAAATCATGGTTTTGGAGTGGTTAGAAGGGTTTAAGACTTCGTTGGGCAGTCCAGTGGATCTCCAAATAGAGCGAGAGTAAAACCCTAGGTTTTTTGGGTGATTGCCCGACAAGGGGAGGGGTTCGGGAAGGGTGGAGATAAAGTTTCAAGGTTGGGGGTGGGAGAAATGGGCCGAACCGGGTCAAAGCGGGGGAAGGTATGGGATGTACTGGGTCGGCGGGATTTTGAGGGTCCGATAATGGGTTTTAGGTGGATGGTGGGTGGGAGTAGTGGCCGGAAGTGAGGTGGAGGGGCAAGGAGTGGGTCGCTGCTTGTAAAATCGGGATGGGGTGTTTTTTTGGGGTCCGACGACGAGTGGGTAGGGGTATGTTTAGGGTTTAGTCCAGGTGGGTGGGGGAAATTGGGCGGAACTAGGGTGGGACGGCTGGGGGAGGGGGTTAGGGCTAGGGATAGGATTAGGGTATTGGATTTTGGAGGAGATGATTTGGATGAGGAGATCAAACTTTTGGGTTACTTGTTGATGTTGTTGCGTCATCTCTTGCATCAACTCTTGAATGCCCTCTCTTACCTCCTGAATCTCTTTTCGTTGTTGCTTTGATTTTCTTGGGTCCATTTGATGTAGTGTATGATTTGATAAAAACACACTAATACACCAAACACCAATGTTAGAGCGACACCTGCTTTGATACCAATTTGGTTACTTTTAGAGAGAATCAATATATTTCTTTTATTCAAGAGATTTATTATATTTAAAATGGGTAGTGTCCTCAAATGAGACTTACATGGGAGTATTTAAAGGGGAGGAGTAGCTTAGGCTCTAAGCTAATTGATTAATTATAATAGTACCATTAATTTCCTTTTGCTACTTTTACCTCTAAATATTACAATAAAAGGAAATATAATGACATAATAAAATAAAAGAAAGTAACAAAAATAAAATAAAATAAAGTGCAATAAAACCCTAAGGGACATTTCCATCCGACGAACTCTTCAGTCACATAATGGAGGATATTGGTTCTTTTTCATACAGTGAGCGTGCTACTTGAAGATAGGGTTTATCTAGTAATCAAAAAATGAAATAAGCTAGCTGGATGGTAATGTAGTTAGCACCCAATACAATATACGAGCATTCAGATTAGAGAAAAATGATTGCATTAAGGGTCTAAATCCATTATACAATGAAGTTTATGCAGCGTACAAAGATGAGGTTTTTAGAACATCAATACCCAAAGATGTTTGACGTTTATTGGCTAAGGAAAGTCCATAGGATTCTTATTAATACATGTTATCATTGATTAGATGCAACGGGATTAAAAGAACTATAATGTATTATAGCAATATAGTAATCGATGTAACCACGCAAGTAAACCATCATCCTAGAGGCAATTGTTGATCATGACCTCGTGATATGGTATGCCATTTTTTGTACGGTTGGTTTTGAATAATTGTATTAGTATACTTTGCAATCATGATTTTATGATGACTTCATGCATGGTGAAACATTGTCATTTGACTATGCTTATAGCCTCCATTAGTGCTTAATGAGATGCTACCTTATTATCGGTATATATCCATAGTGTGCAACTTTTGTCAACAAAATATTTAATCCCATCAATTCAAAGAGAGTATTTTAACAAGGGTGAGAACATAAGGATATAGAATGATTAATCGGTGATGTGCAAGATCAATTAGAAATCATCAAAGGATAAAACTAGCATGGCAACGAGTTGGAAAAAAATGAAGATTTTTTCATTACTGGGAAAAATCATGATGGATTGTATAGTTTGCACAACATGCTTATCAAAGATGAACATAATAAATACCTTGAATCATAGAAACCCCCACTTTCCAAGACATCACACTAACCATTTTATTAGTTAGTACCAAAAATGTTGATATTTTCAATGTAAAAAATAAGTTTTATAGATTTCGTAGTGCGAGCTACGGACTTAGATTAGCTAGCTCATCTTCTCCTATTGATATTTGGATTAAGAAAATAGCGACATACAAAATACCTATATGAACTCAACTAAATTTTTTATTACGAGATGGGGGTGTTATCCTACATGTGCTTTCAGTGCTCCCACTCATTCAATCAATTCCTTGTCATTGCAACCATTTTTAAAAAAGGGAGAAGTGAGAAATCCTTCACCTCATCCACAAATGGACTCACTCAAGGAGTACTTATCGTGAGACATAGTTTAATGTGACCTTTGTAGAGCCACCGTACTAGCATTCAGTACTATGTATGAGTATGGCTAATTGTAACAAGACATTATTTGTAATAAATATAATGTATATTTCATTAATAATACTTTTTGGCGAAGGAATATATAAAATTTTCTATATTGATGCATACTCAAACAACAATACACATACTAAAAACTAGCAGTAGTCCTATTTATCATAAACCAGGTGTTTATTCTAGCTTCAGTTCTTATCTATAGGGTTTGGAGTTTGATGGGTGATTCTGTTGTGCACAAGCATGACCCAAATAAATTTATTCAAACTAATGGCAAAGCCAAAAATAAAATAATGTGAAAAATGATAGAAAAATATCTCACCACATCACAAGATGTAAGTGGTTTACCCCCAGAAATGGGGTTACGTCGATAGGCAATGATAATCTGTGTAAATAAATAGAGAAGGTGATCACAAATTGGAAGGACTTTTTTTCCTTCCCCACACAGAAAATAATATTCATTTTCTCACAATCAAATAATCTTCTCAAAATAATGAAATACCCTCGCAAAATTAATCTCACAAAATAGTATTTGGTTAATATCCCTATTTAAAGTTATACACAATAGATTTCTTTCTACTCTCTAAAATCAATACACTCTCTGTATTTTTTTTCGTTTTACACGTTTCTCTCTTTGTTGGATTTTGGTATAATTTTCATTGGTGAATGTCTTCTCTTTTGTAAGGAAATTTTGGGAGGACAATGCTATTAAATAAAGGGTGTTGGTGTTGATACCAAAATTAATATGCTGATATGGACGAATAAGACGAAGACACGTGTCAATCTACGTGGCACAATAGCATCGAGGAAGATCATTTCCCGACCAACCATGCTTCTTTCTGAGCAACGAGAATACGCCGAGGAACTCTATCACACCGAGGAACTCTAACACACCGAGGAACTCTATATCACCGAGGTACTCTAATGTTCCGAGGAACTCCTGATCAGCGAACAGCTATGGCGGTCCGAGCTGCATCTCGGTCGTATCATTAATTGCCAGATAATCAACAGTTCAGATATTCATTGAATGCTTATATTCTTGGCACGCATTCTGCATTAAATGTATTACCCTTTCATATGTATGTCATTTAATGTATCGAACCTTTCATGTACAGCCTCAAGGCTATAAATACCTTGTATCATCCTCATTCAAGGAGACCGGAATTTCTTGAGAGAACTTGTAATCAAGAATTCCACAAACACTCAGCAATAACATAACAGTGGACGTAGGCTTTATTCCTAGCCGAACCACTTTAAAAATCTTTGTCTTATTTATTTATCTGTGATTAAATAATTAGAGTGATCTAGTTTTTTACATCAACAGATTGGCGCCGTCTGTGGGAATCGACTGTTACTGTCGTTTTTCGCAAAAAATCATTCACCATCAATGGCAGATAATCCAGAATCCAGTAATCGAAATGCTGGAAATACTGGAAATCTTCCAAATCCATCTGCATCCCCAGATCTGGCTGGAATTATGACGAATCTGGCTCAAGGACAAACCGCCATGCAAGAATCTATGAGGCAACTCATTCAAACTCTTCAGGGCGGTGCACCTACCTATTCAGGGCAAAGGAGTGATCGTGGGCAATCACAATCCAGACGTACTGGGTCATATCGCAATGGGGATTCTACTGATTCTACGTATCAACCTGGGCGAACATCATCGATAAAGGATACGGATACAGATCAACGTGTCACACTCTCTCCGGAAAGAACCAGCGCTTTGGAAAGATTAAGCAGGGCGTCTCCTTTCAGTCGGTTAGGACCAAGGAGGAACATGAGTCCACCTAGGGCTCTATCAAGAAGTTTTCGACCACCACCAGGTTTGAGAGAAGGATCTGCACAATCGCGACCAACTACTCGTCGAGATAAATCTCAGGAAGCTACGTCAGAGCAATCAGTTGCTCGGACTAAGCGGCCCGAGGAAGGGAATGAAGCATGGAAAGGTTCCATTCAACGGTTGGAGGATAGACTGGGAGAAATGGCTAAGGCAAGGAACCCCTTACAGAGAACTTTTGTTCAAGGAACACCTTTTGTGCAAGCCATTGTGGATTTCCCTACACCGTCAAAATTCAAAGCACCTGTAGTGACCCCCAAGTACGATGGAAAGACAGATCCCATACTTCATATAGAACAATACCAAGCTGCTGCAGATATCTACGCTGTCCCCGTCGAGATGAGGTGTAGAGCATTCTCGGGAACTCTTACCGGATCTGCACAGATATGGTACAATAATCTTCCTCGGGGTAAGATTTCAACTTTTGTTCAGTTAGCCGAGTTGTTTATTGGCAATTTTTGTTTTGGAGCAAAGCCGGTAAAGCGAGTAGCACACTTGCTAAGTGTTAGACAAAAATCAGGTGAAAGTACTAGAGATTACATAACTCGTTTCAATAACGAGAAGTTGGAAGTCATAGATTATGAAGAAAAGACAGCAATCACTGCTCTGATGAGTGGTTTGCTGCCTAACAAGCTGTACTACACTTTGGCCAAAGACCCACCTAAAAATATGTCGGAGTTGATGGCAAAGGCGGCCAAAATCATGAATGCCGAGGAGGCTATGGCTGCGAAGAAGAATATGGATAAAGAAGTTAAAGTGGAGGTCGACAACTCTAAGAAGAAGGATCAGAAAGGTAATGGTGGTGACAAACATTCCAGGAATAACAGGATGAAGTTGGAAGTCCTAAAGAAGTATGATAATTATACTCCATTGAAAATGGGTATTAATCATGTTTTGGAAGAAATCAGGAATAACGAGGAAATCAAGTGGCCAGAGAAATTGAAGACAAATCCCGACATGAGGAATAAGGCCAAATATTGCGAGTTTCACAAAGATCATGGCCATATGACCAAAAATTGTATAGCTCTTCAGAACGAGATTGAAACACTCATCCGAAGAGGAAAATTATCAAAGTATGTAGATCGCAGAGGTGAAAGGAAGAATGATGATAGAACTAGAGAGAGATCTAGATCTCCTCGTCGTGCAGAGGAGAAAAAGAAGAGGGACCATGAAGAGGATCCAGATGATGACCCCGATCTTCCCAAGAAACCAAGGAAACCTGAACGAGAGGTATTTTCCATACGTTTTAGGTCATTTGATTGTAATGTTATTACAGGAGGAGATGCAGGAGGAGGAGACCTTACTGCAGAAAGAAAAGCTTACCTCGGAGAGGCTCAAGCTTGTTCATACATTCAGCGAATAAACCTGGCCGAGGATGATCGTCCGAAGAAGGTAAACAAAGAGAAGCTAGTGATTGGTTTTTCAAAAAACGACCTGGCAGGTGTTCTTTACCCTCATGATGATCCTTTGGTGATCAAAATGAGGATGAAGGATGTGGTCATTTCAAGGGTGTTAGTAGACAATGGTAGTTTGACAGACATCATGTACTATTCATGCTTTGATAGCCTGAATTTAAAATTATCTCAATTGGAACCTTATTTCAGACCCCTTCTGGGTTTTGCTGGCGAGAAAGTTTTTCCACTTGGGACGATCAAGTTGGATATACTCATCGGAACTTGGCCTGCTTGTCGAACAGAAAGAATACGTTTCTTTGTGATGGATAAGAATGTGCAGTCAGCCTACAACATCATCATGGGAAGAGTTGGATTGAAGAAATTCGAAGCAGTTCCATCTACAGTACATCAATGTTTGAAATTCCCAACGAATTTTGGAGTAGGAATTATGAAAGGTGATCAAAAAGTAGCTCGGGAATGCTATTATTCGTCTGCCGAGCAAGAAGAACTTGAAGAATCAAGGAAAAAGACTACTACTTACCAAGTGGAGGAAGGTACAGAAATTGAAACTCTTGACCCTAGGGATGAATCTCAACTCGTAAAAGGGCAGGTTGTGGAATCTACAGAAATTGTTATCCTGGACGACGAGCATCCTGAACGAGTAACTCAGATAGGATCGTCGTTGGATGTTTCAATAAAACAGGAGTTGATAACTTTCTTGAGAAACAGGAAGAATACTTTTGCTTGGAGTCATGAAGACATGCCAGGAATAGATCCAAACTTCTTATGTCATGAACTCAATGTGAATAAGGAGATCAAGCCTGTGAAGCAAAGAAGAAGAGTGTTTAGTCCCGAGAAGAACCAAGCCATACAAGAGGAGGTCGAGAAACTCCAAAAAGCCCAATTCATTGAAGATGTGAAATATCCAGATTGGTTGACGAATGTGGTGATGGTAAAGAAGAAGAACAACAAATGGAGAATGTGTGTTGATTTTACTGATCTCAACAAGGCATGTCCAAAAGATCATTTTCCATTGCCCAGAATTGATCAACTAGTGGATGCTACCTCGGGACACGAGCTACTCAGCTTCATGGATGCTTATTCTGGCTACAACAAGATCAAAATGAAACCTGAAGACAGGGAAAGTACTTCTTTTGTTACCCCAAGGGGAACTTATTGTTATAATGTTATGCCTTTTGGTTTAAAAAATGCAGGTGCAACGTATCAGCGGTTGATGAACAAGGTTTTTACCGAACAAATCAGCCGCAATATGGAGGTCTATGTCGACGACATGCTCACCAAAAGCAAGAGAGCTGTAGATCATTTGATTGACTTGAGTCAAACTTTTGATCAACTGGATAAATACCAGATGAAGCTTAACCCGACGAAGTGTACCTTTGGAGTACGAGAAGGAATGTTCCTCGGATACATCGTCAACCAACGAGGTATTGAGGCAAATCCAGAAAAGATCAAGGCTCTTTTCGGGCTGCGATCCCCGACGACGAGGAAAGAAGTGCAGAGTCTTACCGGACGGGTTGCAGCACTCAACAGATTTGTATCCCGAGCAACTGATAAATGCCTCCCATTCTTCAAAACACTCCGAAAAAGTTTTGAATGGACTGATGAATGCGAGAAAGCCTTTCAAGATTTGAAGAAATATTTGGGAGCCCCACCATTGTTGTCTAGGCCAATAACTGGAGAGAAGCTGTACTTGTATTTGGCAGTATCAGAAAATGCAGTTAGCTCGGCGTTGATCAGATTGGAGAATGGAGTCCAGAAGCCAATTTATTACACAAGCAAGGCCTTCCGAGGTGCGGAAATCAGATACCCAAAGCTGGAAAAATTGGCACTGGCGTTAATTGAAGCAAGTAGAAGAATGAGGCCATACTTCCAGGCCCATACCATCATTGTGTATACCGACATGCCGTTAAGACAAGCCCTTCACAAGCCAGAAAAATCAGGAAGATTGATGTACTGGGCAATAGAGCTCGGTGAATATGATATTGTGTATGAACCCAGATCATCGTTGAAGGGGCAAGCCATGGCAGATTTTATAGCAGAGTTCACGTACCCTGATACCCCCGAGGAGCAAAAGGTGCTTGCTGACCTACCTGTGGACGATACAGGATCAACAGACACAGATCCAGACCAACCAAGGTTGGTAAAAGGACTTGTGGATGTAGAAAAATCGTCATATTCAAACCCCGACCAACTCCGGTTGGCAGAAGGGCGCGAACAAATGACTGACGAGGAACGAAGGATACCCGGGGATGATGAAAGAAAACAGATGATATTTCACCGAGGAACTCTAACAGATAAGAAATTTGAAGACGAGTTACATACATGGAGATTATATGTAGATGGATCATCTTGCGCGGCTGGTTGTGGAGCAGGGATTGTTTTAAACTCTCCAGATGATATTGACATGGAGTATGCCTTGAGATTCCAATTCAAAGCTTCCAATAATGAGGCTGAATATGAGGCTATGATAGCAGGTTTTCATTTGGCGAAAGTTATGGAGGCACGACAAGTAATTGTTTTCAGTGATTCTCAATTAATTGTGAATCAAATGATGGGAATATATGCAGTGAAGGGAGAGTTAATGGTGAAATACCATGCAAAAGTGATGGAGTTATTGAAAGAATTTGATGCTATTCAATTGGTGAGGATACCGAGAATGGAGAATGCTAGAGCAGACGCATTGGCCCGATTAGCATCAGCTACGCGCACCGAGCTGCGAAGAACAATACCAATTGAAGTATTAGAAAGTCGGAGCATAGAAGAAGATCTGACGGTGAAGATTATTACCCTTGATTTAGGACCATCTTGGATGGATCCTATCAGAGCATACATTGAAGAAGGAGAATTGCCGGAGGACAAACTAGCTGCCAAGAAATTGAAGTATAAAGTTGCTCGGTATGTGTTAACTAATGGTGTTTTGTATAGACGAGGAATTATGGCAGGTTTGCAGAGATGTGTGCATCCATCAGAAGTCAAAGAATTGATTGAAGAAATTCATGAAGGATCTTGTGGAGCTCATGTAGCAGGTCGGACACTTTTGCAAAGGGTAATGACACAGGGATATTACTGGCCGACGATGAGGGCTGATTGTATAGCCTATGCTAAGAAGTGTGACAAGTGCCAACGTTTTTCCTCCATCCGAAGAACTCCACAGGCATTGTTGACACCCATAACATCACCTTGGCCATTTGCCATGTGGGGAATTGATCTGGTTGGACCACTACCGACGACCCGAGGAAGGTTCAAGTATCTCGTCGTGGCAGTAGACTATTTTACTAAGTGGGTGGAAGCTGAACCACTAATTGATATGACGTACGAGAAGGTGTATCAGTTCATATGGAAGAATATCATTTGTCGATATGGTCTCCCCCACGCTTTCATCACAGACCATGGAACGCAATTTGATAATGAAGAATTTGCTGCCTATTGTCATCAGTCGAACGTCTTGAAGTTTCATTCAGCACCAGGCCATCCCCAAAGCAATGGACAGACTGAGGTGACGAACAGAACATTACTAAATGGGTTGAAGAAGAGGTTAAGTGAGGCTAAAGCAAATTGGATTAATGAGCTACAGTCAGTTTTGTGGGCTTACCGAACAACTCCCCGAGCAGCAACAGGAGAATCACCATATATGCTAGCATTTGGAAGTGAGGCTGTGATGCCTGCCGAGTTGGGCCTACCAACACACAGGGTGTTAAATTTCAATTCTCCGATCAGTGATTTGATGAGAAGACTGGATTTGGATATTCTCGAAGAAGTCAGGGAAGAGGCAGCCATTAGGAATGCTGCTTATCAACAACGAACAGCTCTGTTTTACAACAAAAGAGTAAAGAAATGTGATCTAAAAGAGGGGGATTATGTGCTAAAGAAGGTCATTCAGAAGCAGAATAAACTGGAAGCAAACTGGCATGGACCTTACCGAGTTACAGAGGTTGTTCGACCAGGAACTTACAGAATAGCAACTCTAGAAGGAGAGGAATTTAAGAACGCATGGAATGCTGAACACCTGCGCAAGTATTATCAGTGATGTAAAATGTAAAGCATTTCTTTCATTATGAATAAAATGAGGATGTTTCGCCATTGTCTTTCTGGTTGAAAGTTTTTCGGGGAATACTAGTGTTATACACTACACAACAAAAGTGATCTAAGGAGCCAACCTCCTTTGGTTAGGAGGACAGCTCTACGGAGCAAAAGTGCTCTAAGGAGCCAACCTCCTTAAATTAGGAGGACAGCTCTACGGAGCAAAAGTGCTATAAGTAGCCAACCTCCTTTGGTTAGGAGGACAGCTCTACGGAGCAAAAGTGCTATAAGTAGCCAACCTCCTTTGGTGAGGAGGACAGCTCTACGGAGCAAAAGTGCTATAAGTAGCCAACCTCCTTTGGTGAGGAGGACAGCTCTACGGAGCAAAAGTGCTATAAGTAGCCAACCTCCTTTGGTTAGGAGGACAGCTCTACGGAGAAAAAGTGCTATAAGTAGCCAACCTCCTTTGGTTAGGAGGACAGCTCTACGGAGCAAAAGTGCTATAAGTAGCCAACCTCCTTTGGTTAGGAGGACAGCTCTACGGAGCAAAAGTGCTATAAGTAGCCAACCTCCTTTGGTTAGGAGGACAGCTCTAAGGAGACAAAAAATATTCCTTTGGTTAGGAGGTGTACACCAGCATGATCAATTACGGTTGGTAAGATAAAAATATACTCTCATATTACAACTTATGTTGGTCGGGAGGCAAGATTATTACAAAAAGTTCTTTGAAGAACAAAATATTTCAAACTGAACCAAGTATGGTTGGTCGGGGATAAAAACCCACTAACTGTAGTTGGTCGACGAGGACACATTATTGACTTTAGTTGGTCGGGCACATTTTATGAAAATATTTGAAAAATCCATCAACTATAGTTGGTCGACAAACATTATTTATCCACCTTGGTTGGTTGGAAACAGTTTGAATAATTTACATTCATTACTTTATTGATCAACCTTAATACTTGTAATTTTTTAAGTTGGTTGCTGGTTAACACAATATTGTTATCTTTTTAACAAATACATAGATACATATGTACGAATATAAAGGTGTATGATAAACACAAGACAATAGCAAAATTGGCAAATAGAAAATGAAATTCTTTCATTAAATTTAAGATTACAGGATACAAGAATGTACTAAATTGTTACATGGATATTACTATTCTATTGGTTTCTTGTCCTGTGCTTTAGAAACAGGTTCCTCGCCAGCAGGAGGGTCTTCTAGGCAAAGGGGAGAATTGATGAAATTAACATCTCTGAGCATTCTGACGTTCATAACAGAAGGTGTATCCAAGAGATGCTCAGGACGAGATAATTCAACTTGGGAATGAAGGCTATAATCACCAAGGTATTTTGAAATTAGGCTGCGAGGAATGGAACGAGCTGGGATCCATGCCATGTCCAATTTGAAAGGTGGTACAGGCAGGTCTAATAATGATGGGGCATGATAGTCCCATAAAAAATGCCCTTGCTCCAATTTTAACACACCCAATGCATTCAACCATCCTTGCTTGTAACCTTCGTTGTTGGCATGTTCAATACGGGCATCCAGGTGAACAAGGGCTTCATTGTATCCTGCCATCCAGAATTCCCTTGGCTGTTTATGGAATTGGAAGGTTAATCTATCCAATTGTTCATGAAGGCTTTTGGCAAAAAGATCCTTATTATGCAAGACAGATTTCGTCGATGTAAGCTGATCCTCCAGAGACAGATTTTTATTGGACATTTCAGTCAGAGCACGGTCTTTTACTTTCAACTGGAATGCTTGAGTTTCCAGAGTAGACTGAGTGCGAGCCTCTTCAACATTTTGGCTGAGGACTCTTCCTCGCCCCCGAGAACCTCTTCCTCGTCCCCGAGTAGTTCTAGAAATGGCAGATCTTCTTAAGTCCTCCAGCTCTTGCCTTAGTTTGGCGTTTTCTACCTCTAAGAACGAGAAGCCTTCATCAGTAACTGGTATTAATGCAGTAGAGGATGAAGCAGCAGATTCATATTGAGCCAATTTTTTCTGTAAATTATTATTTTCTTGCTCCAGGATCTCGGCAATTTGTCTGCAGGCTTCCACTTCACCTTTTAGGGTCCTTTCCCTAATATCATATGCAACAATGATCTTTTTATGACCTGTATCAGAAGAAAGTTGTTGATATCTATTTTCATATTCCTTGTGTAATGAAGCCATTGATTCATTGTGCTGACCTTGGAGATCCTCTAAGGAACAATGCAGCTCTTCAATCAAGTCATAATAAGCGACATTGTTGGCCACAGCTCGGTCGAGTAAATCTTTCAAGTACCGATAAGCCTCAATAGCCTGCTCTGAAGCACCATGACCAAGGATATCAGCAATTTCCGATGTACTAAGGTCTGTATGACCAGCCTTATAGTATTGATGACATTGCTGCATCAGCTCAGTATCATGTGAAGAGATCAATTCCATTCTAGCAACAAACTAAGGACGAGAAAAAGACAACAATCAACAAAAACAAGTTATCAACAACAGAGATGAGCAAAGATATATTTTATTAGATCATCAAAAAGTTACATTGTTCGATTACAAGGAAATATAGAAATGATACCGAACAACTTCACACCTTTTCCTTGTCCCCCAAGACTTTCTCGGGAGGCTGGGACGAGGAGCTCGGTTGCTCGGTGGAAACAACAGCTTGATCGGTAGGAATCTTCTCGGGAGGAGGAGTCATGGAAGAAACGTCCTCGGTGGCAGAGGGTTGAGAGGCAGAAACTTGATCACCCATAGCCATAGAAGACTCATCTGAGGCAGGCTCATCTTTTTCTTCTTCCACAATTGGTGGAGGAGGACCAGGGAGATGCTGTTGGAATAGCTCAGAATCATCTTGGACCTTTAGCTCTTGCAGAGCAGCTACCCAGCCATCATGGAAGTATTTCAACTCCCCATATTGAACTTGGGATGTCATTGCAGCTATCCCTCTCTCCCATCCTTTTTCCCAACCAGCACTGAAATATTTCTTGATTGCAGCTTTTCTTTTCAACTTCTCCGAGGAGAGTTTGGCATCCAACTGTTCTTTTTGGACTTTGATGTCTCGCAGGGTAGATAGTTCTTCTTCTGCCTTCTTCAGCTGGTCGTCGCACTTTTGCTGATTGACCTCTAAGCTTTTCACCTTCTCCTCCAAATTCTTGGAGGTTTCAGCCATCTTCATCTTCTCAGCCTCAGCCACAGCCAGCTTTTTCTCCCAAACAGTTTTCTCCTCGATGTACTGTTGGCGAGATTCCTTCACAGATTGGGCTAAACCCAACAAAGCATCGTCAACATCGGACGAGGAACTGGAAGCTTTAATAACTTGATCTTTCTTCACGAGGGTATTGAAGCAGTTCACCAGCTGAAAGATAAGAAAAACAATAAAGTCAACACAAATACAAGAATTCAAGAAAAAGAAAGAAAGACCAAAGGAGTGAGAAATTTACTGAAGAAAGATGACGAGCAGCTAGGGATGTCAGTGTATCCCTAGGAATTTTTTCATCAACCCCGAGAACCTCGGGTATAACTGAGCTCTTGGAAGAACTCGGAAGAATGATGTTTGAAACACTACTACCACCAGCGGGTAGAGAAGATGCAGTTCCAGCAAGATTAACTGAGGATGATTTCCTCAATCTCTTCAAAGGAGGGTCAGCAGCATCAACCAAGGAAGAAGTCTTGGTCGGAGAGATTGTAATCACATCAGCAGGAGCATTTTTCTTGCTCGGGGCCACTGGGGGCTTCTCGGCAGCTTTTGAGGACCCAGCATCTACTTTTTTAGTCCCTTCTGGGACATCAATTTTGCCTTTCTGGGCTCCAACAGCAGAAGAAATTTCACCAAATAGAGCAGGAGGAGCTCTTTTCTTGCCCATTCTCTGAGATAGGGGGATATGAGAATCTGAAGATGAACTTTCTGGTGTTGAAGCTGGTTCAACAGGGCGAGCAGTATAAGAGGTTGTGTAACTCTTATACTATAGTAAATATGAAGCAGATCTAATATGCTCGTCAGCAATGGTCTTATGCAAATTCCAGATAAGTTTCAAATGCTTGATATTCACTTCTGACTCTTTTGGAGTTTTTCTTTTGCTATCAACTGCAAATAAATACATAATGGAATACCAGTCATACATTTTGTCAAACATGATGAAAGCATAATTTCATAAGTAAAATAAAATGAAAAATAAACCTATCCCATTGCCGTATGGGGGGCATCTGGGACCGTTGTATACTTCATTCCCAGATAAAGGCGCATGTTGCCAATTTTTTATGACCAACCCATGCTCAAAATAATCCCTATTTGAGTCAGGGAGATTAACTACAAGAGCCCTATTCAAATATCTAGTTTTTAAATAATAAATATTATCTAGAACAGCCCATTTATAACAAAACATAATTTCAGGGATCCCAATACGAGTCCCATGAGTTAGATTTAATTTGTGCACCCCGTTAATTATTCTCCATGAATTGGGGGCTATTTTTGCAGGAACAAGATCAAAATATTGACAAAACTCAAGACATAATGGGTTTGGTGGAAAGGAAAAACCGCATTCAGCAACAAAAAGACTGGGGAACCAATGTCCCTCAGCCAATCGAAAGTAATCTAAAGGCTCAGAAAGAACCTCTAGAGTTACCCACGAAGGAATGGAAAAATCAGAACGGAATTTCTCAATAGACTCCACAATATAAACCATATTGAATAAGAGAGATACATAAGAAAGAAAGAAGATCTTACAGAAAGAAAGGAGATGTGTTGACAACGAACGGAAACAAGGATGAACGCACAAGAGAAGAAGAGAATAGAAAGCTTGAATGCAGAGAATGAAAAACGTAGACGACGGTATGGTTACCAAAGAAGTTTAAATACTTTGCATTGGGAAGCAGCGAAAGAAATGATTACCAAAAAGAAACTACTAAACTTCCGGCGGCTAAGAGGACAAAATTTGCACGAATATCAAAGCGCTTATAAAAAAGGCGGAAACTGCGAAATAAGAAGGAAATTTGAATACAATGTTCCTGAAATCCGGGAAGGACATTTAATATTGCCATATACCGAGAAAGAATGTTCCATACTCTTCAAAGTTCAAAATATGAAACATTGGGGGCTTCTGTTGATACCAAAATTAATATGCTGATATGGACGAATAAGATGAAGACACGTGTCAATCTACGTGGCACAATAGCATCGAGGAAGATCATTTCCCGACCAACCATGCTTCTTTCCGAGCAACGAGAATACGCCGAGGAACTCTATCACACCGAGGAACTCTAACACACCGAGGAACTCTATATCACCGAGGTACTCTAATGTTCCGAGGAACTCCTGATCAGCGAACAGCTATGGCGGTCCGAGCTGCATCTCGGTCGTATCATTAATTGCCAGATAATCAACAGTTCAGATATTCATTGAATGCTTATATTCTTGGCACGCATTCTGCATTAAATGTATTACCCTTTCATATGTATGTCATTTAATGTATCGAACCTTTCATGTACAGCCTCAAGGCTATAAATACCTTGTATCATCCTCATTCAAGGAGACCGGAATTTCTTGAGAGAACTTGTAATCAAGAATTCCACAAACACTCAGCAATAACATAACAGTGGACGTAGGCTTTATTCCTAGCCGAACCACTTTAAAAATCTTTGTCTTATTTATTTATCTGTGATTAAATAATTAGAGTGATCTAGTTTTTTACATCAACAGTTGGAAAACAAAGAAAGCTCGAATAAAAGCGGGCTGGACCCCTCCATCATGATAACATCCACCAGCAGCCGAAAGTGATTAGCTGTGGGGAGATGATAAGCTTTTCCAATAATCTTCACCGCGGAAAACTTTTACAGGTCACCTCATCAAACTTTTGACAACCAAAAGCCGACTAATCCACCTTGTCCAACAAAACAAACATACCAAAATGAGTCTTCTACAAAACCCGCATAAACTGATGATGGATTAATTTCTATTTTGTGAAAACTATCACAAACACGATCATTCATAATGAATTATCAAGAAATATAAATATTGATTTTGCGGAAGCGTACATGAATCCATGATAGAAAGTTAAAATATCTGAGCCTGAGGTCTTATGCTCTTCCAGATCAATACTTTTATTTCCTCTCTAAATTTCTCTCTCACAATGGGAATCAGAAGATTGGTGTTGTGTTATCTGGGGACCATGACTCCTATTTATAACACAATCGTGTCTTTCCATATTTCGTATATTTCTATTTTAACCCATCATAAAAATAAAAATTACTCTTGTCTCTACACAATAAAATCCATACTTTAATAATACATTAGTAAGGCCTCAAAACTTAAATTAATCACTTTAATTGGCCTACTTTTATTTGATAGCCTATAATTCATATTTATTTTATATATAAGAACATATATTAAATTTTACTCTAACAATCTCCCACTTGGGCTATATATATATGTAACTTTATAAATTTGAATTATACTTTATGAGCTCATGAGTTTTTAGCTATCAAAACTTTATGTATCTTAACAATCTTGTCCATTAATTGCACCAATATAGAATCAAAGCTATCGTCATTACACATTTCGTAAGTAGACCCATCAATGATCACATATATCAATGCAACTAATGACAAAGATCAAGTGTGGATGTGTAACATGGAAATTTCATGCAATGTGATCTTAACATGCCTATTTCCAACTGGTCCTCCTTAAACCTTAGTGAGATCAAACCATATAAAGTCAGAGTGAATATAAACTTTATACTTTACTGCAGTAAATAACCATACAATATCCATTAAATCAGATATGTCTATGAAAGCATATAAAATACAAACTCCCACTAAACTGACATATCCTGAAAAGAAATTACACCCATATGAGCAGTGTGCTCATGAAAGACCTTGGGTGGTAATTCCTTAGTCACCGGATCCGCAATTATGGAGTTTGTTCCAATGTGATCTATAGATATAAGTCCACTCTGAACTTTTTCTTTTACAACTAGGAACTTAATGTCAATAAACTTTGACTTCGTAGAACTCCTGTTATTGTTGGAATACAGTACTGCTGATTTATTGTCACAAAATAACTTAAGTGGTCTTTCAATGCCATCCACAATACGCAGCCCCGTGATAAAATTTCGCAACCATATTCCTTGATTGGACGCCTCATAACAAGCTACAAACTCAGCTGCCATGGTGGAAGAAGCTATAATAGACTGCTTAACACTCTTCCACGATACAGCACCTCCAGCAAGTACGTAGATATAACCTGAAGTAGATTTCATGCTATCTTGGCATCCAACAAAATCGGAGTCAGAATATCCGATGATCTCTAATTGTTCTGACTTCCGGTAGATGAACATGTAATCTTTTGTTCTCTGTAAGTACCTCATGACTCGCTTGGCTTCTATCCAATGATCCTTTCCATGATTACTTAAGTATCTTCCCAACATGCCAACAATGTACGCAATATCCGAACGCGTACATACTTGAGCATACATAAGACTTCCTACTGCTGACGCATAAGGAATCTTTTGCATCTCCCGAATCTCAAAATCATTCTTGGGACATTTGACTGAGACTAAATTTATCTCCTTTAGCTATAGGGGTGTCACCTGGTTTACAATCATGCATGCCAAATCTTTTAAGAACTTTCTCGATATAGCTCTTTTGTGATAAACTAAGTGTACTCCGAGAGTGATCTCGGTGTATTTGTATACTCAACACAAAAAGAAGCGTTACTAAGATCTTTCATCTCAAATTTCTTTAAAAGAAATCTCTTGGTTTCGTGCAACATACATATATCGTTGGTGGCAAGCAAAATGTCATCAACATATAAAACCAAGTAAATATGCTTACTCCCACTGAGCTTGTGGTATATACAATCATCAACTAGATTCATCTCAAAACCAAACGAGATGACAACTTGATGAAACTTGTAATACCATTGACGAAAAGCTTGCTTAAGCCCATAAATGGATTTCTTTAATTTGCAAACTGTTTTCTTTACATCTTCTGACATAAAGTTTTTTGGATGCACCATATATATTCTTTCATCAATGTTACCATTGAGAAACGCAGTCTTAACATCCATCTGATGAAGCTCATGGTCAAAGTTCACCACAAGTTCCATTATTATCCTAAAAGAGTCTTTCGATGAAACCGAAGAGAAAGTCTCTTTAAAATCGATGCCTTTTTTCTGTGTAAAGCCTTTAGCGATAATACGGGCTTTGTATCTCTCCACATCACCTTTCGAATCCCTCTTGGTTTTAAATATCCATTTGCAACCAATGGGCTTTTTTCCTTCAGGTAATGGGACCAGATCCCAAACGTCATTGTCCTTCATGGACTTTATCTCCTCATTCATGGCATCATTCCACTCTTAAGATTTAAAACTTTCAATGGCTTGACGGAAGGTGATCGGATCATCTTCCACTGCACCAATGTCAAACTCATGTTTTTGGAGAAATACAATGTAATCATCTGGCACAACACTTCTTCTTTATCTAGTGGATCTCCTTAATGGCATAGGTTCTGGAGGTGGTAGAGTTTGTTCTTCTAGAATGGGAGATTCTTAGATATTATTTTGATTAGGATCTGCTTCTTGAACAATGTCAGGAATTGGATCTTAATCAATGTTAATAACAGCTGTGGGAATATCAACATATTCCTCTTTAAAACCAAAATCCTTAACCTTATCCCCCTCGGCAAACTCAACATCCTCAAAGAACCGGGCAATTCCAGTCTCAAAAATTATTTTGGTAGTAGGATCATAAAATTTGTAACCCCTAGATCTTTCAGGATACCCAACAAAATATCAACTAACTGTTCTGGAATCCAGTTTCTTTTCATGTGGCCTATAAGGCCTCGCTTCAGCTGGACATTCCCAAATATGAAGGTGCTTCAGACTAGGTTTCTTGCTTGCCCAAAGTTCAAAAGGAGTTTTAGCAGTTGCTTTAGTTGGTACTTTGTTAAGGATGTACACTGCAGTCTTTAATGCTTCACCCCAGAGTAAATCTGGTAAGTTAGAGTAACTGATCATACTCCTTACCATGTCTTTAAGCGTTCTATTTCGCCTTTCAGCAACACCATTCAAGCTTGGAGAACCTGGCATAGTGTACTGCGGGACGATACCGCACTCCTTTAGGAATTTAGCAAATGGTCCTGGGCGTTGTTCACCTGAACTGTCATACCTACCGTAGTATTCACCACCACGATCAAATCTGACGCTTTTAATCCTTTTGCTGAGTTGATTTTCAACTTCAGCCTTGAATGACTTGAACACGTCCAGAGATTGGGACTTTTCATGGATGAGATAAAGGTAGCCATGATGTGAAAAATCGTCTATGAATGTGATAAAATATTATTGACCGTTCCATAAAACAGTAGGGAATGGCCTATAAATATATGTATGTATCAGTTCTAAGACGTCTGTAGCCCTATTAGCACCAGATCTCCTTATGTTTGTCTGTTTTCCCTTTATGTAATTTTTGTAAATTTTAAAATCTAAAAAATCAAGGGAATCTAGAATTCCATCAGACACAAGTCTTTAAATTCTCCTTTGGGAGATGTGACCTAATCTCTTATGCCATAATGATGTAGAATTCTCATTGGTTAATTTTCTTTTAATACCCCGAGTACTTAATTGCAAGGTTTCATGATATGAAGCAATAGTATCAAGCATATAAAGGTTATCTACATAATATAAAGAACCAGTACCAACCAAATTTGAATTATGAAGAAGACTAAATTTATTATTTCCAAAGGAACAAGTATAACCAAATTTGTCCAATACAGAAATAGAAACCAAATTCCGTCTAAATGACGGTGCGATAAATGTCTCATTCAAATTCAAATAAGTACTAGACTTCAATAATAACCTAAATATCCCAATTGCTTCAACTTCAACTTTCTTTCCATCGCCCACAAAAATGTATATGTCACCATCATTTGGCTTTCGGTAACTCATGCAACCCTTTCTTGACACACTGATGTGAGTGGTTGCACCAGAATCTATCCACCAAGTGTGTTTAGGTACCGAAGTCAAATTAACCTCAGAACAAACTAGGTTAAGAAGTGTACATTGCTTCTTCCTATGTCCCGCAGCTCCACAGAAGAAACAACCTTTAACAGTTTTTTCTTTATATTGTTTCTTTGGATATGGAACCACTGCAGCTTTTTTATCCTTCTTTCTTTTCTTCCCCTTGTCCTTGGAAGTACAAGCCAAATGAGCACTTTCTGTCTTATCTTGCTTCAGTCTTTCCTCTTCTTGCACACAATGTAAGATGAGCTCATTAAGAGACCAAGTCTCCTTTTGGCAGTTGTAGCTCACCTTAAATTAACTGAATTGTGTGGGAAGAGATATCAGAACCAAATGCACAAGCAAATCCTCAGAGAGATCAAGCTCAAGTGCTCTTAACTTTGAAGCGAGATGAGACATTTCCATAATGTACTCCCTAATGTTCCCATTACCTTTATATTTCATTGAGATGAGACTTGCCAAAAGCGTACTTGTTTCAGTCTTTTCATTTTTGGCAAATCTGTTCTTAATTTCTTCTAGGAACTCTTTGGCTGTCTTTATCGTTTCCGATATTGTGCCCCTGAATGCTTCTGGAATGACCTTCTTTATGATCATCAAACACATGCGATTTGACTTCTCCCACCTTTCAAAGTCTTTTTTTTCCATCAGAGGAACTTTTATCCGTAAGAGGTGCAGGAGAAGGAACCCTTAATGCAAGGTCCAGATCCATGACACCGAGAACTATATGAAGGTTCTCTTGCCATGGCTTAAAGTTTGTGCCATTAAGCATGGGAATAGAATTAATACTGGCAGTAATGTTGGAAGTAGAACTGATAGCTGAATCAGAGAACAATAAAAAAATAAAACTAGCTCATATAAGTCTTAAATCAAAAATAAATTCAAATAAAGGACAAATCCCATTTTAAGATATCGGACACTCTATTAATATTTGATCTTTGGAAAAAATATTAACTTGTAAGTGATATCTTGCCGTAATAATCAAACACTGATAATAAGAACATATTGAATAATAATTCTTCCTTTGGGCCGATTTATTATTCATATGTAAAACTAAATAATTATCACGTGCTTATTATTAAAGTGGCACATGTAATTTTGTTAAAAAATAATCTTCCTTTGGGCCGATTAATATTCACATAAATTACATGCACGTAATTCTTTTTATATTTCGAAATAAAATTAATTTTTTTTTAACAAAAGAGGTCACTTTGGTGACATATTCTTTAAATTAATTTATATATATATATAAATACACCAAAATTTGAATTTATATTTGTATGGTATTACAAGAATGAAAGTAATATTCAACTTGAAAGGTCATGGGTTCACTACAAGAATTTGCACCATTAGCAACATACAAATTATGTTGCTAAAGTTAGAATTTTGTTGCTAAAAGGTATCGGCAACAGATTTCACTCTGTTGCCAGCTTGTTGCCCATTGCCTGTCTAGGAAACCATTTGGCAACACAGCAGGCTTGTGTTGCTGAAAGTATACTTTTGGCAACACGCAATTGTGTTGCCAAAAGTATTTTTTAATTTGTCAAATTTATAATAAAAAATATTATTTGTGTTGCCAAAAGTCACTCAACAGCAACAAAAAAAGTTGTGTTGCCAAAAGCTATAGCTTTTGGCAACATAAGAGCTGTGTTGCCAAAACGCTATACCTTTGGCAACACAGGTCCTGTGTTGCCAAAAGCAATATCTTTGGCAACACAAGAGCTGTGTTGCCAAAGGTATAGTCTTTTGGCAACACAACTCTTGTGTTGCCAAAAGTCGTACCTTTGGCAACACATCTCTTGTGTTGCCAAAGGTATAGCCTTTTGGCAACACAGCTCTTGTGTTGACAAAAGTCGTACCTTTGGCAACACATCTCTTGTGTTGCCAAAAGCCATACATTTGGCAACCAAACATGTGTTGCCATATCCAAAGTGATAAATGTAGATGATAACTTTTAGAGACAAAAAATTGTGTTGCCAAAAGTACAATATTTTATTTATTACCTATTATTTTTTTCGCAATTGTAAGCACTTTTAAACCTGCACTTTTTCATCAAACGTGCAACCTTCTAATCCAAAATAACATTACGCATTTGTCATACAATCATAAGTAATACAAAATTCTGCAATTTTCAACCAAATCTGATAAATATGAATTACAAAATAATATTTCATCACAATCCAAGTATAAAGGTACAAAATAAATATCTCCCAAATAAGAACGTAACAAAAGATGTAAACATGATCTAATCTAATACATTAACACATTAAAATATGTTAAAAAAATCCACATAAACTAAAACGACGACAATATCGCTCCCCTATACTATAAGAAACCGCAGCTCCAAGCCACCACGAACATAATAACTTCAAGTAAAATCCATCATAACCTGCACAAGATACAAAAATAAATTACTACATGGGTTTGTATAACTTCAAATGCATGTATGTTTGACTTGATCAATTTAAAACACTATTTAATTTCAGAAAATTTCGGCAGAGTTTCCTTTGCTTATTCATGAAATCCAACATGTTTTTAACATTAAAATAAACCCAGCAGCAAAAAACGCAGCTAAACCACCATTAAATCCCTTTCGCCAATTTAATATCTAAAAGTAGTATCCGAGTAGCTACATAAACTTAAATAAGTATCCGAGTAGCTACGTACCTCGATCCTCCGTATCCATTGACGTTTCCATGTGTCGCAAATCCATTTTCATTCTACACAAAATACAAAATAAATTATAATCTATCCGACTTCAAAAGATAATAATAATTTATAACTATTAAACATTTATATATAACTATAAAAACAAAGTGTCTAAAAAAAACATTTATATATATGTCTAAAAAAACAAAGTGTCAATTTTTAAAATAAATTGGACATAAACTCCTTTGTTTATTGGACTATCCACCCTTTTTAAGGGGTAACGACAAATCCAACAATATAAAAAAAAATCCCAAATTCGTCTAACAAAAGGTTCAATGAAACAAAATTCTTATTGGCCCGTGTTCGATGTGAACTAACCAACTGTCACGTGTTCACTTCCATGGGGACATCACCATGGTACATCAAATAGCACTCCATATACTTCCCTTGACGAGGGTTCCATATTGCCATATTGCCAAATTTCATCATTCATATTGTGTTCACTAACGACACAAAACTAAAGTGCCATAGCTTCATTTTTTTCCACGTGGAATGGGACTAGAGAGAATCATTTGAAAAACCATAATGTATATATATACTGGGTAAAAAAGCCACAAAACCATTGAAATTCCAAGACACATGTTGACATTACATACTGGATTGCAATGGAGAAACAAAAATAACAAGCATTCTAGTCAACGAGAGGGTCCCGACTTGCTTATGTGTCGACAAAACTACAAGTATCGTACATGTCGTATTCATAATCCTCGTTATATATAACAGTGTATATAACTATTTTATGTATATATATACACATATATAAAACAGTTATATACACTGTTTTATGTATACATATAAAAAAACAGTATATATACATATATATATATATATATATATATATATATATATATATATATATATATTTATATAACAGATATTATGTAGTTATGTATATATGTAGTTAACTATATAACAGATATATATATACATAACTACATAATATCTGTTATATATATATATATATATTTATATAACAGATATTATGTAGTTATGTATATATGTAGTTAACTATATAACAGATATATATATACATAACTACATAATATCTGTTATATAGTTATGTATATATATATATATATATATATATATAAAACAGAAACAGTTATATATACTATATATATATGTATATATAGTTATGTATATATGTATGTAATATATACTGTTTTATGTATATATATATATATATATATATATATATATGTATATATACATAAAACAGTTATGTATATATACATAAACAGTTAACTGTTTTATGTATATATACATAACTGTTTTATGTATATATATATACATAAAACAGTATGTATATATACATAAAACAGATATGTATATATATATATATATACATAAAACAGTATGTATATATACATAAAACAGTATGTATATATATATGTATATATATATACATACTGTTTTATGTATATATATATATATACATATCTGTTTTATGTATATATATATATGTATATACATAAAAAATAAATATATATATATATACATAAGTATATACAGAACTGTTATGTATATATATACATAACTGTTTTAGTATATATAACAGTTATGTATATATATACATAACTGTTTTATGTATATAACTGTTTTAGTATATATAAATGTTAACTGTTTTATGTATATATACATAACTGTTTTATGTATATATACATATATATATATATATACATAAAACAGTATATATTACATACATATATACATAACTATATATACATATATACATAAAACATATATATATATATATACATATATATATATACATAAAACAGTATATATTACATACATATATACATAAAACAGTATATATTACATACATATGTACTGTATATACTATTCCTAGTCAGTACTTCATCTTTTTCATCATGTGTGTAACGTTGTAGCACTCGTACATGGATTAGAGCAATGGAATATGTTCCTTGGTGCCATTAGAGATGACTTGTACATGCGGTTCTAACAGGAAACCACTAATGTAAATGTCCTTACCTTTGCGTTGAATTTACAGGACTAAAGTATTGGTTCCTTCTCCTTAGAGTAAGTATTGGTACCGTTTTGTGGCTGTTTAACGTTTTCACCATTCGATGGAATGTTTTTATGCTCAAGTCTAATTTTTTACAAATTCACGTCGTACACTCAAATTGGGAGCCCCGTGACTACGCGGTCGGTTCCTACGAGTCGCATTGGTCCCGTGCGAGGTGTTCGTGACTCTTACGGGACCGTTTTGTGGTTGTTTTACATTTTCACCCTTCGATTGCATGTTTTTATGCTTAAGTCTATTTTTTGAAAATTTACGTCGTACACTCAAATCGGGAGCCCCGCGACTATGCGATCGGTTCCTACGAGTCGCATTGGTCCCGTGCGAGGTGTTCGTGACTCTTACGGGACCGTTTTGTGAATGTTTTATGTTTTCACCATTCGACGGAATGTTTTTATGCTTAAGTCTAATTTTTTGCAAATTTACGTCGTATACTCAAACCGGGAGCCCCGTGACTACGCGGTCGGTTCCTACGAGTCACATTGGTCCCGTGCGAGGTGTTCGTGACTCTTACGGTACCGTTTTGTGGCTGTTTTACGTTTTCACCGTTCGATGGCATGTTTTTAGACATATGTCTTATTATAGGCAAATTCACGTCGTACACTCAAACCAGGAGCCCCGTGAATACGCGGTCGGTTCCTACGAGTCGCATTAGTCCCGTGCGAGGTGTTCGTGACTCTTACGGGACGGTTTTGTGGTTGTTTTACATTTTCACCATTCGATGACATGTTTTTATGCTTAAGTCTAATTTTTTGCAAATTCACGTCGTACACTCAATCCGGGAGCCCCGTGACTACGCGGTCGGTTCCTACGAGTCGCATTGGTCTCGTGCGAAGTGTTCGTAACTCTTACGGGACCGTTTTGTGACAGTTTTACGTTTTCGCCCTTCGATGACATGTTTTAATGCATAAGTCTAATTTTTTGCAAATTCACGTCGTACACTCAAACCGGGAGCCCCGTGACTACGTGGTCGGTTCCTACGAGTCGCATTGGTACCGTGCGAGGTGTTCGTGACTCTTACGGTAACGTTTTGTGGCTGTTTTATGTTTTCACCATTCGATTCCATGTTTTTATGCTTAAGTCTAATTTCTTGAAAATTCACGTCGTACACTCAAACCGGGAGCCCCGTGACTACGCGGTCGGTTCCTACGAGTCGCATCGGACCCGTGCGAGGTGTTCGTGACTCTTACGGTACCGTTTTATGGCAGTTTCACGTATTCACCCTTCGATGGCATGTGTTTATGCATAAGACTAATTTTTTGCAAATTCACGTCGTACACTCAAACCGGGAGCCCCGTGACTACGCGGTCCGATTCCTACGAGTCGCATTGGTCCCGTGCAAGGTGTTCGTAACTCTTACGGTACCGTTTTGTGGTTGTTTAACGTTTTCACCATCGATGGAATGTTTTTATGCTTAAGTCTAATTTTTCGCAAATTCACGTCGTACACTCAAACCGGGAGCCCCGTGACTACACGGTCGGTTCCTACGAGTCGCATTGGTCCCATGCGAGGTGTTCGTGACTCTTACGGGACCGTTTTGTGGTTGTTTTACGTTTTCACCCTTCGATTGCATGTTTTTATGCTTAAGTCTATTTTTTGAAAATTTACGTCGTACACTCAAATCGGGAGCCCCGCGACTACGCGATCGGTTCCTACGAGTCACATTGGTCCCGTGCGAGGTGTTCGAGACTCTTACGGGACCGTTTTGTGGATGTTTTACGTTTTCACCATTCGATGGAATGTTTTTATGCTTAAGTCTAATTTTTTGCAAATTTACGTCGTACACTCAAACCGGGAGCCCCGTGACTACGCGGTCGGTTCCTACGAGTCACATTGGTCCCGTGCGAGGTGTTCGTGACTCTTACGGTACCGTTTTGTGGCTGTTTTACGTTTTCACCCTTCGATGGCATGTTTTTAGACATAAGTCTAATTTTAGGCAAATTCACGTCGTACACTCAAACCGGGAGCCCCGTGACTACGCAGTCGGTTCCTACGAGTCGCATTAGTCCCGTGCGAGGTGCTCGTGACTCTTACGGGACGGTTTTGTGGTTGTTTTACGTTTTCACCCTTCGATGACATGTTTTTATGCATAAGTCTATTTTTTGCAAATTCAGGCCGTACACTCAAACCGGGAGACCCGTAAATACGCGGTGGGTTCCTACGAGTCGCATTGGTCCCGTGCGAGGTGTTCGTGACTCTTACGGGACCGTTTTGTGGTTGTTTTACGTTTTCACCCTTCGATTGCATGTTTTTATGCTTAGTCTATTTTTTGAAAATATACATCGTACACTCAAATCGGGAGCACCGCGACTACGCGATCAGTTCCTACGAGTCACATTGGTCCCGTGCGAGGTGTTCGTGACTCTTACGGGACCGTTTTGTGGATGTTTTACGTTTTCACCATTCGATGGAATGTTTTTATGCTTAAGTCTAATTTTTTGCAAATTCACGTCGTACACTCAAACCGGGAGCCCCGTGAATACGCGGTCGGTTCCTACGAGTCGCATTAGTCCCGTGCGAGGTGTTCGTGACTCTTATGGGACGGTTTTGTGGTTGTTTTACATTTTCACCCTTCGATGACATGTTTTTATGCTTAAGTCTAATTTTTTGCAAATTCACGTCGTACACTCAAACCGGGAGCCCCGTGACTACGCGGTCGGTTCCTACGAGTCGCATCGGACCCGTGCGAGGTGTTCGTGACTCTTACGGTACCGTTTTGTGGCAGTTTCACGTATTCACCCTTCGATGGCATGTGTTTATGCATAAGACTAATTTTTTGCAAATTCACGCCGTACGCTCAAACCGGGAGCCCCGTGACTACGCGGTCCGATTCCGACGAGTCGCATTGGTCCCGTGCAAGGTGTTCGTAACTCTTACGGTACCGTTTTGTGGTTGTTTAACGTTTTCACCATCGATGGAATGTTTTTATGCTTAAGTCTAATTTTTCGCAAATTCACGTCGTACACTCAAACCGGGAGCCCCGTGACTACACGGTCGGTTCCTACGAGTCGCATTGGACCCGTGCGAGGTGTTCGTGACTCTTACGGGACCGTTTTGTGGTTGTTTTACGTTTTCACCCTTCGATTGCATGTTTTTAAGCTTAAGTCTATTTTTTGAAAATTTACGTCGTACACTCAAATCGAGAGCCCCGCGACTACGCGATCGGTTCCTACGAGTCACATTGGTCCCGTGCGAGGTGTTCGTGACTCTTACGGGACCGTTTTGTGGATGTTTTACGTTTTCACCATTCGATGGAATGTTTTTATGCTTAAGTCTAATTTTTTGCAAATTTACGTCGTACACTCAAACCGGGAGCCCCGTGACTACGCGGTCGGTTCCTACGAGTCACATTGGTCCCGTGCGAGGTGTTCGTGACTCTTACGGTACCGTTTTGTGGCTGTTTTACCTTTTCACCATTCGATGGCATATTTTTAGACATAAGTCTAATTTTAGGCAAATTCACGTCGTACACTCAAACCGGGAGCCCCGTGACTACGCAGTCGGTTCCTACGAGTCGCATTAGTCCCGTGCGAGGTGTTCGTGACTCTTACGGGACGGTTTTGTGATTGTTTTACGTTTTCACCCTTCGATGACATGTTTTTATGCATAAGTCTATTTTTTGCAAATTCAGGCCGTACACTCAAACCGGGAGCACCGTAAATACGCGGTCGGTTCCTACGAGTCGCATTGGTCCCGTGCGAGGTGTTCGTGACTCTTACGGGACCGTTTTGTGGTTGTTTTACGTTTTTACCCTTCGATTGCATGTTTTTATGCTTAGTCTATTTTTTGAAAATATACATCGTACACTCAAATCGGGAGCCCCGCGACTACGCGATCAGTTCCTACGAGTCACATTGGTCCCGTGCGAGGTGTTCGTGACTCTTACGGGACCGTTTTTTGGATGTTTTACGTTTTCACAATTCGATGGAATGTTTTTATGCTTAAGTCTAATTTTTTGCAAATTTACGTCGTACACTTAAACCGGGAGCCCCGTGACTACGCGGTCGGTTCCTACGAGTCACATTGGTCCCGTGCAAGGTGTTCATGATTCTTACGGTACCGTTTTGTGGCTGTTTTACGTTTTTACCATTCGATGGCCTGTTTTTAGACATGAGTCTAATTTTAGGCAAATTCACATCGTACACTCAAACCGGGAACCCCGTGACTACGCGGTCGGTTCCTACGAGTCGCATTAGTCCCGTGCGAGGTGTTCGTGACTCTTACGGGACGGTTTTGTGGTTGTTTTACATTTTCACCCTTCGATGGCATGTTTTTATGCATAAGTCTAATTTTTTGCAAATTCAAGGCGTACACTCAAACCGGGAGCCACGTGATTACGCGGTCGGTTCCTACGAGTCGCATTGGTCCCGTGCGAGGTGTTCGTGACTCTTACGGGACCGTTTTGTGGTTGTTTTACGTTTTCACCCTTCGATTGCATGTTTTTATGCTTAAGTCTATTTTTTGAAAATATACGTCGTACACTCAAATCGGGAGCCCCGCGACTACGCGATCAGTTCCAACGAGTCGCATTGGTCCCGTGCGAGGTGTTCGTGACTCTTACGGGACCGTTTTGTGGATGTTTTACGTTTTCACCATTCGATGGAATGTTTTTATGCTTAAGTCTAATTTTTTGCATATTTACGTCGTACACTCAAACCGGGAGCCCCGTGACTACGCGGTCGGTTCCTACGAGTCACATTGGTAACGTGCAAGGTGTTCGTGACTCTTACGGTACCGTTTTGTGGCTGTTTTACGTTTTCACCGTTCGATGGCATGTTTTTAGACATAAGTCTAATTTTAGGCAAATTCACGTCGTACACTAAAAACCGGGAGCCCCGTGACTACGCGGTCGGTTCCTACGTGTCGCATTAGTCCCGTACGAGGTGTTCGTGACTCTTACGGGACGGTTTTGTGGTTGTTTTACATTTTCACCCTTCGATGACATGTTTTTATGCTTAAGTCTAATTTTTTGCAAACTCACGCCGTACACTCAAGCCGGGAGCCCCGTGACTACGCGGTCGGTTCCTACGAGTCGCATCGGTCCCGTGCGAGGTGTTCGTGACTCTTACTGGACCGTTTTGTGGCAGTTTTACGTTTTCGCCCTTCGATGGCATGTGTTTATGCATAAGACTAATTTTTTGCAAATTCACGTCGTACACTCAAACCGGGAGCCCCGTGACTACGCGGTCGGTTCCTACGAGTCACATTGGTCCCGTGCAAGGTGTTCGTGACTCTTACGGTGCCGTTTTGTGGCTGTTTTACGTTTTCACCGTTCGATGGCATGTTTTTAGATATAAGTTTAATTTTAGGCAAATTCTCGTCGTACACTCTAACCGGGGGCCCCGTGACTACGCGGTCGGTTCCTACGAGTCGCATTAGTCCCGTGCGAGGTGTTAGTAACTCTTACGGGACCGTTTTGTGGCTGTTTTACGTTTTCACCCTTCGATGGCATGTTTCTATCATAAGTCTAATTTTTTGCAAATTCACATCGTACACTCAAACCGTGAACCCTGTGACTACGCGGTCGGTTCCTACGAGTCGCATTGGTCCCGTGCGAGGTGTTCGTGACTCTTACGGTACCGTTTTGTGGCAGTTTAACGTTTTCACCATCGATGGAATGTTTTTATGCTTAAGTCAAATTTTTCGCAAATTCACGTCGTACACTCAAACCGGGAGCCCTGTGACTAGACGGTCGGTTCCTACGAGTCACATTGGTCCCGTGCGAGGTGTTAGTAACTCTTACGGTACCGTTTTGTGGTTGTTTTTACGTTTTCACCATTCGATGACATGTTTTTATGCATAAGTCTATTTTTTGCAAATTCAAACCGTACACTCAAACCGGGAGCCCCGTCAATATGCGGTCGGTTCCTACGAGTCCCATTGATCCCGTGCGAGGTGTTCGTGACTCTAACGGTACCGTTTTGTGGCTGTTTAACGTTTTCACCCTTCGATGGAATGTTTTTATGCATAAGTCCAATTTTTTGCAAATTCACGTCGTACACTCAAACCGGGAGCCTCGTGACTACACGGTCGGTTCCTACGAGTCGCATTGGTCCCGTACGAGGTGTTCGTGACTCTTACGATTCTGTTTTGTGGCTGTTTTACGTTCTCACCCTTCGATTCCATGTTTTTATGCGTAAGTCTAATTTTTTGCAAATTCACGTCGTACACTCAAACCGGGAGCCCCGTGACTACGCGGTCGGTTCCTACGAGTCGCATTGGTCCCGTGCGAGGTGTTCGTGACTCTTACGGTACCGTTTTGTGGCTGTTTAACGTTTTCACCATTAGATGGAATGTTTTTATGCTCAAGTCTAATTTCTTACAAATTCACGTCGCACACTCAAGCCGGGAGCCCCGTGACTACACGGTCGGTTCCTACGAGTCGCATTGGTCCCGTGCGAGGTGTTCGTGACTCTTACGGGACCGTTTTGTGGTTGTTTTACGTTTTCACCCTTCGATTGCATGTTTTTATGCTTAAGTCTATTTTTTGAAAATTTACGTCGTACACTCAAATCGGGAGCCCCGCGACTACGCGATCGGTTCCTACGAGTCACATTGGTCCCGTGCGAGGTGTTCGTGACTCTTACGGGACCGTTTTGTGGATGTTTTACGTTTTCACCATTCGATGGAATGTTTTTAAGCTTAAGTCTAATTTTTTGCAAATTTACGTCGTACACTCAAACCGGGAGCCCCGTGACTACGCGGTCGGTTCCTACGAGTCACATTGGTCAGGTGCGAGGTGTTCGTGACTCTTACGGTACCGTTTCGTGGCTGTTTTACGTTTTCACCCTTCGATGGCATGTTTTTAGACATAAGTCTAATTTTAGGCAAATTCACGTCGTACACTCAAACCGGGAGCCCCGTGACTACGCAGTCGGTTCCTACGAGTCGCATTAGTCCCGTACGAGGTGTTCGTGACTCTTACGGGACGGTTTTGTGGTTGTTTTACGTTTTCACCCTTCGATGACATGTTTTTATGCAGAAGTCTATTTTTTGCAAATTCAGGCCGTACACTCAAACCGGGAGACCCGTAAATACGCGGTCGGTTCCTACGAGTCGCATTGGTCCCGTGCGAGGTGTTCGTGACTCTTACGGGACCGTTTTGTGGTTGTTTTACGTTTTCAGCCTTCGATTGCATGTTTTTATGCTTAGTCTATTTTTTGAAAATATACGTCGTACACTCAAATCGGGAGCCCCGCGACTACGCGATCAGTTCCTACGAGTCACATTGGTCCCGTGCGAGGTGTTCGTGACTCTTACGGGACCGTTTTGTGGATGTTTTACGTTTTCACCATTCGATGGAATGTTTTTATGCTTAAGTCTAATTTTTTGCAAATTTACGTCGTACACTCAAAGCGCGAGCCCCGTGACTACGCGGTCGGTTTCTACGAGTCACATTGGTCCCGTGCAAGGTGTTCGTGACTCTTACGGTACCATTTTGTGGCTGTTTTACGTTTTCACCATTCGATGGCATGTTTTTAGACATAAGTCTAATTTTAGGCAAATTCACGTCGTACACTCAAACCGGGAGCTCCGTGACTAGGCGGTCGGTTCCTACGAGTCGCATTAGTCCCATGCGAGGTGTTCGTGACTCTTACGGGACGGTTTTGTGGTTGTTTTACATTTTCACCCTTCGATGGCATGTTTTTATGCATAAGTCTAATTTTTTGCAAATTCACGGCGTACACTCAAACCGAGAGCCCCGTGACTACGCGGTCGGTTCCTACGAATCGCATTGGTCCCGTGCGAAGTGTTCGTGACTCTTACGGGACCGTTTTGTGGTTGTTTTACGTTTTCACCCTTCGATTGCATGTTTTTATGCTTAAGTCTATTTTTTGAAAATATACGTTGTACAATCAAACCGGGAGCCCTGTGACTACGCGGTCGGTTCCTACGAGTCACATTGGTCCCGTGCAAGGTGTTCGTGACTCTTACGGTACCGTTTTGTAGCTGTTTTACATTTTCACCGTTCGATGGCATGATTTTAGACATAAGTCTAATTTTAGGCAAATTCACGTCGTACACTAAAAACCGAGAGCCCCGTGACTACGCGGTCGGTTCCTACGAGTCGCATTAGTCCCGTGCGAGGTGTTCGTGACTCTTACGGGACGGTTTTGTGGTTGTTTTACATTTTCACCCTTCGATGACATGTTTTTATGCTTAAGTCTAATTTTTTGCAAATTCACGCCGTACACTCAAGCCGGGAGCCCCGTGACTACGCGGTCGGTTCCTACGAGTCGCATTGGTCCCGTGCGAGGTGTTCGTGACTCTTACGGGACCGTTTTGTGGCAGTTTTACGTTTTCGCCCTTCGATGGCATGTTTTTATGTATAAGTCTATTTTTTTGCAAATTCACGTCGTACACTCAAACCGGGAGCCCCGTGACTACGCGGTCGGTTCCTACGAGTCGCATTGGTCCCGTGCGAGGTGTTCGTGACTCTTACGGTACCGTTTTGTGGCTGTTTTATGTTTTCACCCTTCGATTCCATGCTTTTATGCTTAAGTCTAATTTCTTGAAAATTCACGTCGTACACTCAAATCGGGAGCCCCGTGACTACGCGGTCGGTTCCTACGAGTCGCATTGGTCCCGTGCGAGGTGTCCGTGACTCTTACGGTACCGTTTTGTGGCAGTTTTACGCATTCACCCTTCGATGGCATGTGTTTATGCATAAGACTATTTTTTTGCAAATTCACGTCGTACACTCAAACCGGGAGCCCCGTGACTACGCGGTCCGATTCCTACAAGTCGCATTGGTCCCGTGCGAGGTGTTCGTAACTCTTACGGTACCGTTTTGTGGCTGTTTAACGTTTTCACCATTAGATGGAATGTTTTTATGCTCAAGTCTAATTTTTTGCAAATTCACGTCGTACACTCAAACCGAGAGTCCCGTGACTACGCGGTCGGTTCCTACGAGTCACATTGGTCCCGCGCGAGGTGTTAGTAAATCTTACGGGACCGTATTGTGGCTGTTTTACGTTTTCACCCTTCGATGGTATGTTTTTATCATAAGTCTAATTTTTTGCAAATTCACATCGTACACTCAAACCGGGAGCGCCGTGACTACGCGGTCGGTTCCTACGAGTCGCATTGGTCCCGTGCGAGGTGTTCGTGACTCTTACGGGACCGTTTTGTGGATGTTTTACGTTTTCACCATTCGATGGAATGTTTTTATGCTTAAGTCTAATTTTTTGCAAATTTACGTCGTACACTCAAACCGGGAGCCCCGTGACTACGCGGTCGGTTCGTACGAGTTGCATTGGTCCCGTGCGAGGTGTTCGTGACTCTTACGGCACCGTTTTGTTTTTGTTTTATGT